>JARQOD010002626.1:0-75136 GCA_033576555.1 Oophaga sylvatica | reverse complement strand
AACAGTCAGATTGAGAGTATTGCAACTCATCCACGATTCCAAGATAGCCGGGCATAGGGGAATTCTAAAGACACAAGAATTTCTTTCTCGTTTCTTTTGGTGGCCCACTTACAGGAAAGATGTCTTAAACTATGTCACTTCATGTGAAGTCTGTGCAAGATGCAAAACACCTCGCTCCTCACCAACTGGTCTGTTGCAACCTCTTCCCACCCCGTCCCGCCCGTGGGGATCCATTTCTATGGACTTCATTGTGGAGTTACCAACCTCTCAAGGGAAGAACACCATTCTAGTGGTGGTTGACCGTCTAACAAAGGCAGCTCATTTTATCCCTTGTGTCGGCTTACCCACTGCAAAACAGACATCAGACTTGATGATTAAGAATGTGTTTCGCTTACATGGAGTACCGGATGAGGTCATTTCGGATCGAGGGGTGCAATTCACCTCAAGGTTTTGGCAAAATTTCTGTGCAGCATTGGACATTAAAGTAAACCTTTCTTCTGCTTTTCATCCCCAGACTAATGGACAGACAGAACGAACCAATCAGACCCTGGAGCAGTATCTCCGCTGTTTTATCTGCCACCTACAGGATGATTGGGTGGATCTACTTCCACTGGCTGAGTTCTCTTATAACAACTCTCAGAGCGCCTCCACTAAGCAGTCTCCTTTTTACTCCAATCTAGGTTATCATCCTAACATTCTTCCTCGATTTCCCATAGATACGCCCTTGCCGGCAGTGGCTGAAAGAATCACTTCTTTACAAAAGAATATGGATCTTCTAAAGGAAAATCTAGAATTGGCTCAGGAAAGGTACAAGAAAGCAGCAGATAAATTTCGTAAACCTGCACCAGCTTTCAAGGTAGGAGATTTGGTCTGGCTGTCAACCAGAAATCTTAAATTAAAGATTCCATCGTCTAAATTGGGACATAAGTACATTGGACCTTATAAGATCAATAAGATTATAAGTGCTGCTGCTTGTCGTCTTCAACTGCCCAGAACTATGAGAATCCACCCTGTCTTTCATGTATCCCTACTAAAGGCTGCAACACCCAATACGTTTCCTGGACGTTCTTCTCCTTGCCCTGACCCAGTGCTGGTCGATGGTCAGGAAGAATTTATGGTGGAAAGGATTCTAGATTCCAGGTTGTACAGAAATCAGTTGCAATATTTGATTAAATGGCAGGGCTACCCAGTGGAGGACAACTCATGGGAACCAGTCAATAATGTAAATGCTCCTCGCCTGCTCCGCCAGTTTCATCAGAGGTACCCTGACAAGCCTGGTCTGAGGTCATCCGGAGGTTGTCCCTAAGGGGGGAGTAATGTAAGGTTCTTTGTCTCTGTTGACATGTTCCTTGAAACTCAGTTTTCCGTCGGCCATTTTGCTTTCTGTCTTTCTGCAGCTCTTGCCCTCAGTTAATATGGAGTTTCCAGTTTTCATGTTCCCGCCCTGATTCTTCCCTCTTGCTTCTTAAGCAGCCTCAGCTGAACAATCAGTGCTCCTGAATCAAGCCTCAGTCAGTCTGTGACCTGACTCCTAGAAGCCTTGGACTTGTACTCCAGCTATTCCCTACTGAGGAACCTTGGAACACTTTTGGACTCTGGAAACCTGCTGTTTGGTGAATCCATGTTTGCAGAGGAATTACGGTACAGAGAAGAGATCCTGAACCTCCTTTGGAGATTTATTGTAGTGCTTGAAGTTACTCTGGCCTGCTGTGTCTCCTGTCGCTGTTCCTGCAAACTGTGTGAACTTTTCAGCATGCTTGTATGAAGTAATACAAGTCATTTCATTTCAACCTATGTCTCCTGTGTTTCCTCGCACCCAAGCACAAGACGCTATAGGAACTGTACACTATACATGACACAGGTGTTACTGACTGGTCTTATATAAGGGAGTCACCTTCCCATCAGGGTTGCCGGTGATCAATTGTTCTGGTCTCTATCCTTGATTCCTGTTTCCCTTGTAGCCTGCTGTGTCGTGTCTGCATCTCCTGCTAACAGATAAGACATTTTCTTCTTTTTGTTTTTGTGCTTTATTTTTGCATTTTGTCCTGCACTTCTGTGGGGGCCTTCAGGGTCCCCTCCGGGGGCTTTTGCCCTCTCAGTTTAGTTCAGCCACTGATGTTTGTACTTTTGCTTTTTCCAGTTTTTTCAGTAGCTGCTGTTTTGATTTTGTTACACCAGAGAACTAATTTAGGTGGTAGAGGTCGTGTGATCTCAGGTGTTTTTGAAATTAGTAGAGTTGGTGCTTTTCAGGGTTTTCTGGGATTGCAGTAAGTACCCTTCCTATCCTTTTCTATTTAGTTAGTTTGGGCCCCAACGTTTGCTCATACTATTTTCTGTCTGTGTCAGTATTTCTTCTTTTCTAACCGCCATTACATGTTTGGGGGCTTTCTATTATCTTTGGGGTTCTGCTCCGGGGCAGATAGCTTTCCTATATCTATCTTTAGGTGTAGTTAGTTTCTCAGGCTGTGACGAGGCGTCTAGGACCAACGTAGGAACGCTCCACGGCTGCCTCTAGTTGTTGTGGTTAGTCAGGGTACTGCAATCTCATAGATTCCAACTGCTCTGGTGTATTGCCTTTTTTGCCTGCACTCCTCAGCTACCGAAACATAACACACATCTATCTTTTTACCCACTAATTTTTCCAATAATTGAGGTTACCAATTCTCACAATGTCCATCATTTTCATGTTATTTTTCATTTTTTCAATTCCCCCTGATGAGTCTTGAAATAAACCCCCCTTTTGTCTTTTTTCCTTTGCTTTTTCCTTTTTCTTTTTCTTGGTATGAAAGCAAAAAGATTTTTGTCTAATTTTTAGACTTATGCCAGTACATGCTATGACAAAAAGATGACCTCATTGTTTCAGAAAATACCATCAATGAGGTCTTTCTAGCCCCTCCCCCTAATGTTATATATAGGGTAATTTAACCCATTAACCCCCAAGGGTGGTTTGCACGTTAATGACCGGGCCAATTTTTACAATTCTGACCACTGTCTCTTTATGAGGCTATAACTCTGGAACGATTCAACGGATCTTCGCGATTCTGAGATTGTTTTCTCGTGACATATTGTACTTCACGGTAGTGGTAAAATTTCTTCCATATAACTTGTGTTTATTTTTAAAAAAAAACGCAAATATGGCGAAAATTTTGAACATTTTGCAATTTTCAAACTTTGAATTTTTATTCCCTTAAAACAGAGAAATATGTCACACAAAATAGTTAAGAAATAACATTTCCCACATGTCTACTTTACATCAGCACAATTTTGGGACCAAATTTTTTTTTTCTTAGGAAATTATAAGGTTTTATAGTTGACCAGCGATTTCTCATTTTTACAACAAAATTTACAAAGCCATTTTTTTTAGGGACCATCTCATATTTGAAGTCACTTTGAAGGGTCTATATAGCAGAAAATACCCAAAAGTGACACCATTCTAAAAACTGCACCCCTCAAGGTACTCAAAACCACATTCAAGAAGTTTATTAACCCTTCAGGTGCTTCACAGGAGCTGAAGCAACGTGGAAGGAAAAAATGAATATTTAACTTTTTAGCCACAAAAATTATCTTTTACAAACTTTTTTTTTATTTTCACAAGGGTAAAAGAAGAAAATGGACAGATAAAGTTGTTGTGCAATTTCTCCTGAGTACGCCAATAGCCCATATGTAGGGGAAAACCACTGTATGGGCACACGGCAGAGCTCGTAAGGAAAGGAGCTCCGTTTGACTTTTTCAAACTAAAATTGGCTGGAATTGAGATTGGACGCCATGTCGTGTTTGGAGAGCCCCTGATGTGCCTAAACAGTGGAAACCCCCAACAAGTGACCCCATTTGGGAAACTAGACCCCCTAAGGAACTTATCTAGATCTTTGGTGAGCAATTTGAACCCCCAAGTGCTTCACACAAGTTTATAATGCCTGGGTGTGAAAAAAAAAAAAACAATTTTCCACAAAAATGATTTTTTAGTCCCAAATTTTTGATTTTTCCCAAGGAAATTGGACCCAAAAGTTGCTGTCCAATTTGTCCTGAGTACGCTGATACCCCATATGTGGGGGGGGAAACTGTTTGGGCGCACAACAGGGCTTGGAAAGGATGTAGTAACGTTTTGGAATGCAGACGTTGATGGGGGTCATGTTCCGTTTGCAGTGCCCCAGATGTGCCTAAACAGTGGAAACCCCCAACAAGTGACCCCATTTTGGAAACTAGACCCCCTAAGGAGCTTATCTAGATCTTTGGTGAGCACTTTGAACCCCCAAGTGCTTCACACAAGTTTATAATGCCCGGGCATGAAAATAAAAAATCCTATTTTTTTCCCATAAAAATTATCTTTTAGTCACTAATTTTTTATTTTCCCAAGGGTAACAGGAGAAATTGGACCTCAAAAGTTGATGTCCAATTTGTCCTGAGTACGCTGATACCCCATATGTGGGGGGGAACCACTGTTTGGGCGCACAGCAGAGCTCGGAATGGAAGGAGCACCATTTGACTTTTTCCAAACAAAATTGGCTGGAATTGAGATTGGACGCCATGTTGCATTTGGAGAGCCCCTGATGTGCCTAAACAGTGGAAACCCCCACAAGTGACCCCATTTGGGAAACTAGACCCCCTAAGGAACTTATCTAGATCTTTGGTGAGCAATTTGAACCCCCAAGTGCTTCACACAAGTTTATAACGTAGAGCCGTAAAATTAAAAAATCATATTTTTTCCACAAAAAATGATCTTTTCACCCCAATTTTTATTTTCCCAAGGGTAACAAGACTCCAAAAGTTATTGTGCAATTTGTCCTGAGTACGCTGATACCCCATATGTGGGGGTAAACCACTGTTTAGGTGCATGGCAGAGTTTGGAAGGGAAGGAGCGCCGTTCGACTTTTTCAACACAGAATTGGCTGGATGCCATGTCGTGTTTGGAGAGCTCCTGATCTGCCTAAACAGTGGAAACCCCCAAGAAATGACACCATTTTGGAAACTAGACCCCTCAAGGAACTTACCTAGATGTGTGGTGAGCACTTTGAACCCCGAAGTGCTTCACAGAAGTTTATAACGTACAGCCGTAAAATAAAAATCTTTTTTTTTTTTTGCAAAAATGATTTTTTCGTCCCCAATATTTTATTTTCACAAGGGTAACAGGAGAATTTGGACCCCAAAAGTTGTTGTCCAATTTGTCCTGAGTACCCTGATACTCAATATGTGGGAGAAAACTACTGTATGGGCACACGTCGGGGCTCGGAAGGGAAGTAGTGACATTTTGGATTGCAGACTTTGATGGAACGGTCTGGGGCGTCATGTCGCATTTGGAGAGCCCCTGATGTGCCTAAACCGTGGAAACCCCCCACAAGTGACCCCATTTTGGAAAATAGACCCCACAAGAAACTTATCTAGATGTGTGGTGAGCGCTATGAAGCCCCAAGTGCTTCACAAAAGTTTATAACGTACAGCCGTAAAAACAAAAAAATCATTTTTTTTTTAAAAAATGATATTTTTACCCCCAGTTTTTTATTTTCCCAAGGGTAACAGAAGAAATAGGACAAATTGCACAATAGCTCATGGGGTCCAGAGTACACTGATACCCCATATGTGGGGGTAAACTACTGTTTGGGCGCATGGCAGAGCTCAGAAGTGAAGGAGCACCGTTTGACTTTTTCAACGCAGAATTGGCTGGAATTGAGATCAGACGCCATGTCACATTTGGAGAGCCCCTGATGTGCCTAAACAGCGGAAACCCCCCAATTCTAACTCCAACCCTAACCCCAACACACCCCTAACCCTAGTCCCAACCCTAACCACAAACCTAACCCTAACACACCCATAACCCTAATCCCAACCCTAACCCTAATCCTAACTTTAGCTCCAACCCTAACCCTAACTTTAGCCGCAACCCTAACCCTAACCCTAATGGGAAAATGGAAATAAATACTTTTTTTTAATTTTATTATTTTTAACTAAGGGGGTGATAAAGGGGGGTTTGATTTACTATTTATAGCGGGTTTTTATGATTGGCAGCTGTCACGCTAAAAGACGCTTTTTATTGCAAAAAATAGTTTTTGCATCACCACATTTTGAGAGCTATAATTTTTGTATATTTTGGCCCACAGAGTCATGTGAGGACGAGGTGACATTTTTATTGGTACCATTTTTGAGCACGTGACATTTTTTGATCGCTTTTTATTTTGATTTTTGGGAGGTTAGAATGAACAAAAATCAGCAATTCATGAATTTCTTTGGGGGAGGCGTTTATACCGTTCCGCGTGTGGTAAATTGATAAAGCAGTTTTATTCTTCGGGTCAGTATGATTATGATGATACCTCATTTATATCATTTTTTTATGTTTTGGTGCTTTTATAGAATAAAACCAATTTTATATAAAAAATTATTATTTTTGCATCGCTTTATTCTGCGAGCTATAACTTTTTTATTTTTTCGCTGATGATGCTGTGTGACAGCTCGTTTTTTGCGGGACAAGATGACGTTTTCAGCGGTACCATGTTTATTTATATCGGTCTTTTTGATCGCGTGTTATTCCACTTTTTGTTCGGCGGTATGATGATAAAGCATTGATTTTTTGCTTTGTTTTTTTCTAAGAGGTTCACTAAAGGGGTTAACTAGTGGGACAGTTTTATAGGGGGGGTTATTACTGACACGGCGATACCAAATATGTGTACTTTTATTGTTTTGTTTTTTTTATTTACAGGAAAAAATGAATTTATTGGGGAATATTTTTTTTTTTTTATGATTTTTTTAAACAATTTTTATTTTTTTTACTTTTTTACTTTGTCCCAGGGTGGGACATCACTGTACAGGGTCAGATCGCTGGTGTGACAGTGTGCACAGCACACTGTCACACCAGCGATCGCTCTGGCATCGCTGCAGGCACTGAGAAAGCCGCCTCTCTGCAGGACACGGATGGAACCCGGCGCCATCTTGCATCCGGGGTCCTGCAGGGGAGGAAGGACCCTCGGAACAGCGCGACACATCACATCCTCCCCTGTGCCCCCGGTACACCGCGATCATGTTTGATCGCGGTGTGCCAGGGGTTAATGTGCCGGGAGCGGTCTGTGACCGCTCCTAACACATAGTGCCGGGTGTCAGCTGTGATAATCAGCTGACACCCGGCCGCGATCGGCTGCGCTCCCCCGGGAGCGCGTCCGGTCGCACGGGACGTACTATCCCGTCCATGGTCATACGGGCCCAGGTACCATGGACGGGATAGTACGTCTGATGGCAGTAAGGGGTTAATAGAATGGGTTAATATTTTTTGATTAGTATTGCCCTTTTGGTTAGGTGATATCTGAATGACCGTATGTTAATAGATTAACCAGAGGGACAAAACTATGAATTGGTAATTCTTTATGTGATAATTCCGGCCCCTTCTATTTTTTACCCATTAACTAACATCCGTATATGACGCACAACGTTTCTGACCGCATGTAAGGTTCTTTGTCTCTGTTGACATGTTCCTTGAAACTCAGTTTTCTGTCGGCCATTTTGCTTTCTGTCTTTCTGCAGCTCTTGCCCTCAGTTAATATGGAGTTTCCAGTTTTCATGTTCCCGCCCTGATTCTTCCCTCTTGCTTCTTAAGCAGCCTCAGCTGAACAATCAGTGCTCCTGAATCAAGCCTCAGTCAGTCTGTGACCTGACTCCTGAAACCTTGGACTTGTACTCCAGCTATTCCCTACTGAGGAACCTTGGAACACTTTTGGACTCTGGAAACCTGCTGTTTGGTGAATCCATGTTTGCAGAGGAATTACGGTACAGAGAAGAGATCCTGAACCTGCTTTGGAGATTTATTGTAGTGCTTGAAGTTACTCTGGCCTGCTGTGTCTCCTGTCGCTGTTCCTGCAAACTGTGTGAACTTTTCAGCATGCTTGTATGAAGTAATACAAGTAATTTCATTTCAACCTATGTCTCCTGTGTTTTCCTCGCACCCAAGCACAAGACGCTATAGGAACTGTACACTATACATGACAAGATTCAGGAGCCAATGTTTAGTGTCTGCTGGGTCTGGGAAAGCCGTGTCTGCTGTGACTGTGGATATCAGATGTCCGTTTAATACCTTATGTGATGACAGTGGTTGTGACTTCTCACAACCATTCCAGGTGAGCGCATTCCCTTAAAATTTTACTCTGGAGTGTTACCACAGGTAAACACTATTGTTTTTTTTTGTTTTTTTCCCTTTCCTCTTCCAGCACTTCTGCCTTAAAAGATCTGGAAGATGGAGGCCCGCATAAAGGAACTTTGCGGAGTGACTGATACAATCCTTTCAGATGTACAGACTTTAAAAACCCGTTTTGCAAGCCTACAGGACCTCACTAATCATAATTTGCAAGTGTTTGGACAGACTACCCAGGAATTGCGAGCCAGGATTGAGGCTCTAGAGGAACGAGCCCAGGCTCCTGCCATAACCCCGAGTTCTGGGATCCCCAAATTACCTCCTTTTCGTTTTGGCGGTGAATGTGAGAAATTCAGGGGATTTATTAATCAATGCAATTTATTTTTCTCTGCACATGCTTCACAATTTCCCACTGAACGATCCAAAGTGCTTACTATAATCATGTTGCTTACCAATAAGGCTTTGATGTGGGCAAACCCTCTGATTGAGACTGAGGATAATTGTTTGAATCACCTTGATGCTTTTATTTCAGCCATGGGGCAGGTGTTTGATGACCCCAATCGAGGTGCAACAGCTGAAGCAGCCATGTTAACTTTGCGCCAAGGTAAGCGTTCAGTAGCCGAATATGCCCTGGATTTCAGGAGATGGGCTCTTGATACCACTTGGGACACTTCCGCTAAAAAATCTATTTTTCGGAAAGGGTTGTCTCCACTGATTAAGGATGAACTTGCTCGTGCCGACCCTCCCACTGCGTTAGGTGACTTTATTAACTATTGTATCCGTATTGATGCTCGTCTGACTGAACGCAGACAAGAGAGATGGTTCGAAAATAATCGCACTAACCTTTTACTACCTCCCTCCTCAGCTAAGGAACCTTTGAGTAGGATCACAAGGGAACCAGAACCTGAACCCATGCAGGTGGACTCTTTACAAAGACGGGTTAGTGATGCACGCAAAGAACATCGTATAAAGGAAAATCTATGTTTCTACTGTGGTAAGTCAGGGCACTTCATTATAAACTGCCCCAGCCGTTCTCGTAAGACTACTGCAGCAGTCATTCACTGTGAGTGTTGCGAGAGGAGCTCTGTCATGTCCGAGCCTCAGGCTCCAGAGAGATCTGCTGCAAGAGATCTTGATTTCTCGGACTTAAACTCTGTTAGTTCTGGGGACGATGACGGTATAAACGCTGCAATTTTTCAAGTTTCCTCAGCGGTTGTCCCAGCTGAGTTGTAAAAGAAACAATTCTCATTGCTTCCTTTCCATCAAACTCTGGGTTGACTCAGTCTGGGTGTCTAGCTCTGCTATGATCGACTCAGGAGCAAGTGGAAATTTTATGGATATCTCCTTTGCTCTGAAACAGGGGATACGTTCAGTGAAGAAGGCTACTCCAGTACAGATGGAGACTGTGGATGGCTCTCTACTGACTTCTGGACCAGTGGATCAAGAAACAGAGCCTTTGAGGGTCCTTATGGGTAAAGATCATCAGGAGAAAATGTCTTTTTTGCTTATCTCTTCTCCCCACTTTCCCATTATTCTAGGGCTACCATGGCTGCAGGCGCAGAATCCTACGATTAACTGGGAGACCAAGGAATTACACTTTCCGGAGAAACAGATGAGTCAAGGAGTTTCAGCTTGCTCTGTTCCTAAAGGAACCATGTCAGTCCCTGAACTACCAGCTGTATACCAGGACTATGTGGATTTATGTGACAAGAAGAACGCTGATCAGCTTCCTCCTCACCGTCCATATGATTGTCCAATTGAATTATTGCCTGGAGCCGAGATACCTTTTGGTAAGATCTACCCCCTAGCGGGGCCGAGCTAAAAGTTTTGAAGGATTATATAGACGAAAATTTAGCCAAGGGCTTCATACGCCCCTCTTCATCTCCCGCAGGTGCACCCATCTTCTTTGTGAAGAAGAAAGATGGATCTCTGAGACCCTGCATAGACTATAGGGAACTCAATAAGGTTACTATTAGAAACCGTTATCCATTGCATTTAATCCCTGAGTTGTTGGAGAGAGTGCGGCATGCCAAAATTTTCTCTAAACTGGATCTCCGTGGGGCCTATAACTTGGTCCGTATTAGACCTGGGGATGAATGGAAGACTGCTTTCAGGTCACGCTATGGACACTTTGAATATCTAGTTATGCCTTTTGGTCTGAGTACCGCCCCAGCCACTTTCCAACACTTCGTGAATGATATCTTCAGGGATCTCCTAGATACATTTGTGGTGATTTATCTGGATGATATTCTAATTTTTTCTAACTCCACAGAGGAACATCATGGACATGTGAGAATGGTCTTAGAACGCCTAAGACAAAACCATCTCTACATCAAACTTGAAAAATGTGAATTCCATAGGACCGAAATTCAATTTCTGGGGTATGTACTATCTACGCAAGGGATTAGTATGGATGGAAGCAAGACCAAAGCCATCAAGGATTGGCCAATTCCTAGAAATGTGAAGGAGGTGCAGCGTTTCATCGGGTTTGCCAACTTCTATAGACGTTTCATTAAGAATTTTTCTGAGGTAGTGTCACCTATCACCCAACTTACCCGGAAACAGTCTAGGTTCTCCTGGACCCCGCAAGCTCAGGAAGCATTTTCCTGTTTAAAGGATAAATTTACCACCGCACCTATCTTAGTACATCCCAACCCGAGCTTGCCTTCATAATAGAGGTGGATGCTTCAGACTGTGCCGTTGGAGCTATACTCTCTCAGAGAACAGGTGAGAAGAATGCCTTGCATCCCTGTGCCTTCTTTTCCCAGCAGTTGTCTTCGGCTGAGAGGAACTACGATGTGGGCAATAGAGAATTGTTGGCCATTATTGCCGCCTTCAAGGAATGGAGACACCTTCTTCAGGGAGCTGCACAGCAAATAGTCATCCTGACAGACCATCGTAACCTTGAATTTATCAGGTCGGCTAAGTGCCTGACTCCTCGCCAGGCTCGCTGGAATCTTTTCCTAAACCAATTTAATTTTGTCATTTCTTATAGACCAGGATCACGCAATGGAAAGGCTGATGCACTCTCTAGGATTCATTCAGCAGAGACACGTCCACTTACTCCTCCTAAGACTATTCTTCCTGACTCTAGATTCCTGGGAGTGATTCATAATCAAGACCTACTTAAGGACATCAAGGAAGCATACCATGCGGATTCTTTGTTGGCTCAACCCCCAAGGGACGTAAGTCTTGTCTTTAAGAATGGTGTGTGGATTCAGGGACAACGTCTGTATATACCTGAAACAGTCAGATTGAGAGTATTGCAACTCATCCACGATTCCAAGATAGCCGGGCATAGGGGAATTCTAAAGACACAAGAATTTCTTTCTCGTTTCTTTTGGTGGCCCACTTACAGGAAAGATGTCTTAAACTATGTCACTTCATGTGAAGTCTGTGCAAGATGCAAAACACCTCGCTCCTCACCAACTGGTCTGTTGCAACCTCTTCCCACCCCGTCCCGCCCGTGGGGATCCATTTCTATGGATTTCATTGTGGAGTTACCAACCTCTCAAGGGAAGAACACCATTCTAGTGGTGGTTGACCGTCTAACAAAGGCAGCTCATTTTATCCCTTGTGTCGGCTTACCCACTGCAAAACAGACATCAGACTTGATGATTAAGAATGTGTTTCGCTTACATGGAGTACCGGATGAGGTCATTTCGGATCGAGGGGTGCAATTCACTTCAAGGTTTTGGCAAAATTTCTGTGCAGCATTGGACATTAAAGTAAACCTTTCTTCTGCTTTTCATCCCCAGACTAATGGACAGACAGAACGAACCAATCAGACCCTGGAGCAGTATCTCCGCTGTTTTATCTGCCACCTACAGGATGATTGGGTGGATCTACTTCCACTGGCTGAGTTCTCTTATAACAACTCTCAGAGCGCCTCCACTAAGCAGTCTCCTTTTTACTCCTAACATTCTTCCTCGATTTCTCATAGATACGCCCTTGCCGGCAGTGGCTGAAAGAATCACTTCTTTACAAAAGAATATGGATCTTCTAAAGGAAAATCTAGAATTGGCTCAGGAAAGGTACAAGAAAGCAGCAGATAAATTTCGTAAACCTGCACCAGCTTTCAAGGTAGGAGATTTGGTCTGGCTGTCAACCAGAAATCTTAAATTAAAGATTCCATCGTCTAAATTGGGACATAAGTACATTGGACCTTATAAGATCAATAAGATTATAAGTGCTGTTGCTTGTCATCTTCAACTACCCAGAACTATGAGAATCCACCCTGTCTTTCATGTATCCCTACTAAAGGCTGCAACACCCAATACGTTTCCTGGACGCTCTTCTCCTTGCCCTGACCCAGTGCTGGTCGATGGTCAGGAAGAATTTATGGTGGAAAGGATTCTAGATTCCAGGTTGTACAGAAATCAGTTGCAATATTTGATTAAATGGCAGGGCTACCCAGTGGAGGACAACTCATGGGAACCAGTCAATAATGTAAATGCTCCTCGCCTGCTCCGCCAGTTTCATCAGAGGTACCCTGACAAGCCTGGTCTGAGGTCATCCGGAGGTTGTCCCTAAGGGGGGAGTAATGTAAGGTTCTTTGTCTCTGTTGACATGTTCCTTGAAACTCAGTTTTCCGTCGGCCATTTTGCTTTCTGTCTTTCTGCAGCTCTTGCCCTCAGTTAATATGGAGTTTCCAGTTTTCATGTTCCCGCCCTGATTCTTCCCTCTTGCTTCTTAAGCAGCCTCAGCTGAACAATTAGTGCTCCTGAATCAAGCCTCAGTCAGTCTGTGACCTGACTCCTGAAACCTTGGACTTGTACTCCAGCTATTCCCTACTGAGGAACCTTGGAACACTTTTGGACTCTGGAAACCTGCTGTTTGGTGAATCCATGTTTGCAGAGGAATTACGGTACAGAGAAGAGATCCTGAACCTGCTTTGGAGATTTATTGTAGTGCTTGAAGTTACTCTGGCCTGCTGTGTCTCCTGTCGCTGTTCCTGCAAACTGTGTGAACTTTTCAGCATGCTTGTATGAAGTAATACAAGTCATTTCATTTCAACCTATGTCTCCTGTGTTTTCCTCGCACCCAAGCACAAGACGCTATAGGAACTGTACACTATACATGACACCGCACTGGAATCTGAGGAGCGGCTGAAAACAGGATATGGGTAATGCGGTTCAGCCGCGTTCCACGGGCCGGATGTGACATTGTTCGGGATACCGGAAGTGACGTTTCAACAGGCGTCCAACAGCGGGACTCTCTCTGATGACGTCCACACGCCGCTAACACGTGGATCATGTAGCGGTCTATTTAAATGGGACACACTGAGAAATCAGGTGATGCCTCTTATTCCCCATGTACGATGGTGGATGATTTTTATTCCACCATGTCACACTTTTTCTCTTCCCCTGATGAGTTATGACAACGAAACGCGTCGGGAAGTTTATTATGGGGCAGATCTAGAGTTTACATGGCTTCTTTTGGTGGGGTAATTATAAATGAAGGTAAAAACCTTCCCCAATCTGAATAGAAATCAATGGCTCTATAAGGCTGGACGAAAATACAACAGACGAGGTGAGATCGTTCCAATACATACAGAAAGTTTTGGTGATTGGTATTTTGAAACGATTCACTTCTCTAACTATACTGTATTAAGACCCCAAAAAAAGGGGGTTATTGATGATACATTTATTTATCCTATACTGGGGCTTTAATGAATATTTGCCCACTTTTCATTGCTGATTTGAAGGAATTGGCATAGTACCAATTGTGTTTTTGTGTGTTTTATATTTTATGTCGCTTTTGGGTATCTTTATTTGATTTTAATAGAAACATTAATAAAGGTTGCTATTTTAAGAATAGATCCTACCCTGCTTTTTTCACTATTTTTGGATTGGTAGTCACTGCTTATCTATATGGTCTTGGCTACCCCCAGCAGCCGAGACCCGGAGGAAAAAACTGACCCTGGGGGGCGCTATACACTTTTTCCACAGCGCCATTAATTAACGGCGCTGTGGTTTAAGTACCCTTAACTACCGTCGTTAAAAGGCGTATCGGCGGTCTTTAAGGGGTTAAAATGATTAAAGAGAAAAAATTTTTTTTTATATATTTTGCTTTTGCTGAGATCAATGTGCGGTAACAATGTCATACACATTTATATCCTTTGTGTGTATTGAAACAACACAAAAAAAAAAGAAAAAAAGGCAATTTGGACATAATTTCACACAAAATCCCCAAAATGGTCAGCACTAAATTGTTGGCAAGTTGTTTAATATTTGGTAGCACACCCTTTGGAATAACTAACTGCAATCAATCGTTTCCTATAACTATCAAGAAGCTTCTTACAAATCTTTGCAAACTGCTCCAGATCTCTCACATTGATGGGTGCCTTCTCCCAACAGCAATTTTAACCCCTTCCCGACATGTGCCGTACATATACCGCAGTATATCTACAGTGGCACGATCGCTCGGCCTCACGCTGAGTGCCGCGGCGAACGCGTGAGGGTGTCAGCTGTATGTGTCAGCTGACACCCCTCCGCAATGTCCACGATTGGTGCTATCACTGATCACGGGCATTTAACTCCTCTGATGCCGCTGTCAGTAGTGACAGTGGCATGGAGAAGCATCGTGCAAGGAGGAGGCTCCCGAGCGCTTCCATCAGCTCAACGTGATGAGATTGTGTTATTCTGATGGCTTCAGTGGAGACTCCCAGCACCAAGATGGCCACGGGGTCCTTCTGGGTCCTGGAGGGATGGTGGCTTGCGAGCACCTGCCTGTCAGATCCTGATCTGACATTATATAGTGATGTCCCATAGTGGGACAATGTAAAAAAGTAAAAAAAAAAATTACTAAGTGTAAAATATTTTTTTTAAAATCTCACTAGTTAACCCCTTCAGTGCACACTCTAAAAAAATAAATAAAAAACAAGGCAAAAAACAATGCTTTAACATCATACCGAACAAAAAGTGCAATAAACCGCTATAAAAAAGACGGATGTAAATAAAAGTGGTACCGCTGAAAACGTCATCTTGTGCCGCAAAAAAAAAGCCGCTATACAGCTCCATCAGCAGAAAAATAAAAAAGTTAAAGCTCTCAGAATGAAGCGATGCAAAAATATTTTTTCTATAAAATAGTTTTTATTGTGTGAAAGCATCAAAACATTAAAAAAATAGAAATGAAGTATCGCTGTAATCGTACTGCCCCAAAGAATAAAGCTGCCTTACTAATTTTCCTACACACGAAACGGTAAAAAAAAAATAAAGCAATTGCTGAATTGCTGTTTTTTGTTCATTCTGTCTCCCAAAACTCAGAATAGAAAGCGATCAAAAAATGTCATGTGCCCAAAAATGGTACCAATGGAAACGTCAGCTCGTCCTGCAAAAAACAAGGCCTCCCATGATTCTGTAGGCCAAAATATTGAAAAATTATAGCTCTCAAAATATGGTGATGCAGATGAGTCGCACTAAGTACCAGGGCTATGGGGTACTCGGCACCGAGCCCATTGATTTCTATGGGATTTGTCACTGGCAGCGGGACTCGGTCCGTGGCCCTGGGCGCTCATACAATGGGGGATATTTACAGGGGAATTGTAGATTAGATAGTTTGTGACGCCACCCGTGGTATCTGATCAATTGGACCAGCGCTGCTATATGGATCTTCACAGGGGATGTTATGGGGCAGCTAGATGGTAGGTCTCCCACAGGTGAGACTGGTCCCTGGAAGTCTATGGTGGTGCAGGGTGTAGGTAATAAAGCAGTCTCACACAAGGCAATCTCTTTCCATACCTTTACTTGTAGATGTTTCAGGCAGGTCCCAGAAAGCTGGTCGGGGTGGAGAATGCACATTCAGGATAACCGCTGAGCAGGTTAGAGGCCTCCTTTAACTTTGAATGTATGTGAGTACAAACTTGCATGAAGTCAAGTTAACTCTATTAATCTCCAGCTTTTCTCAATAGCTGCCACGCCCGGCTGACATTGTGGTAGAGCCTTCTATGTCTCTGGTTATCAGATGTTGAGAGAACTAAGTCCTTACTTTTGTCGTGCACTTGACTCAAAGTCCCCGTTCTCCCTGACTCCGTTTACGTATCAGCGCTTAGGGCTACCTTCTGCTACTTGTAGTCCAGAAAGCCTCCGGTTATCTTGTTACTAGGCGTGAAGCGCTAGCAACGCCTCGGACCCCGGTGTCCGGTGAATTAGTGCAGGTAATCCGGTACCTGAAGCATTTATCTCTGTCCTTCTCCACTGCGCCCTTCGCCCTGCTCTCGCTCTTAACATAAGCACTTGTAGCTTTGATGGAAATGTCAGCTTTCTCCAGAGCTCACTGAACAGCTCTCAGTATCCTCCAAGTCCAGACTGGACTGACACTGAACTACACTGTACTAAGACAGGAAGCTGACTGACTGAGCTGATCTGTCCGAAGACAGGAAACAGACTGAACACTGGGAATGACTCACTCCTGAGTCTCCCAAGGCTTGACTACTCTGACTGAACTCTGACTGCTACGTGTCACTACCTTTTATACCCCTGATGGGTGTGTCTGAAAGTGTGAGTGACGTGAATGGATATCAAGCTTTTGCGGTTACCTTCCTGTGCATTTTCCTGGATTATGTGTGCCTGACATAGCTGGGCCACACACAAAAACTAGTTTTCGCAATGAAAAGTGTCTTTTAATGCGTGACAGCAGTCAAACATAAAAACCCAATATAAATCTGGTATTGCTGTAATCGCACCGACCCGAAGAATAAAGTCGTCTAATCACTTATACCTCACGAGGAACAACATAAAAAATAAATAAATAAATAAAAAATAAATAAAAACAATTCTTCACCTACTGTTGATTTTTTTTCATTCTGCCTCCCAAACATCGCAGTAAGGATCGGCGCACATTTATCCTGCGCTCTGCGCTGAGCGCTTACACCAAGGTTTCCATGTAAATCTCTGAAATACGTGATTCAGACAGAACCCCAGTGGAAAATTCTCTATAATGAGGCAGATGGAGTCACTGTGGACACCATAGGACCTGTGATCCGGCAGTGTCCGTCTTTTTAGGATTGCACAGTTTTGTGCACTTCTGAAAAGGACACAGCTAAACAGAGGCCAGACGGAGTCCAGAGTAAATCTGCTGCCTCATTATAGTGAATGGATCCCTCGGGGGTTTCATCTGTCACGTCACTCGGAGATTTAGATGGAAACCCCAAAGTAAGTTCTCAGCATAGAGCGCCAGATAAATGTGATCCCAAACGTTATGTAAAATGTTCCCAATAAAAGCTTCAACTCAATCCACAAAAAAGCAAGCCCTCACTCAGGTCCATGATCTGTTAACGGAAATATTGGGGACTTCCTTGCTACTGGTAGCACAAAGGCTCTGCAAAAGCTAAATGGCTCCTCGCTCCCCAAAAGAAATTCAGCAAATTCTCCGCTCCCAAATCCAAATGCCCCCCCACTCTTCTGAGCCCCAATGTGCCTAAACAACATTTAGTGTCCACATGTTTGGCATTTCTGTAGAGATGAGAGCCCGCCTAATTTACAGGTGCGTGTCTCCAGAAGCAAGGGCTAGGCATAACGTACTGGTGACTTCAACGTACTGGTCACTGCATGGTACTGGACACGACAGTGGCAGTTTGCTATTTTAACTCTGGAAAACACTCAGGGAGTCAAAATCGTCACTGCATCTGTTGATAAATTCCCAAAGGGTTATAATTTCCAAAATGGGGTAACTTGAGAGGGGATTCTGCTTTTCTAGCACTTAGGGGCTCTTTATATGGAATCCACAAACTAGTCTAGGAAAATCTGCGCTCCAGGAGGCAAATAGTGCTCCGTTCCTCCCTAGTCTCTCCGTATGGCAAAGTAGTACTATTCAGCCACATATGGGGTATTTCTACATTCAGCAGAAATTGTGGGACAAATTCTGGTGCCATTTTTAACCATTTACCAGTGTGAAAATGTAAAACTTGGGGCTAACACACAATCTTGATGGTAAAACTGTAAATTATTTTTTCTTCACTGCCCAATGGTAAAAAAAAGTCTGTGACACACCTGTGGTGTCAATATAATCACTGAACCCCTAGATGAATTCATTGAGAGGTTTAATTGGTAAAATGGGGTCACTTATGGGGGGGATTCTGCCGTTCTGGCACCTCAGGGGCCCTGCCAATGTAACATGGCACCCTCAAACAAGTGCAGAAAAATCTGCACCGTAATATGGCGCTACTTCCCTTCTGAGCTTTGCACTGTGCCTCAAAAGTTGTTTTTGACCACATATGGGGTATCGGTGAACTCAGGAGAAATTGCACAACAAACTTTAGGGTCCATTTTCTCCTTTTGCCCTTGTGAAAATCCAAAATTTGTAGCTAAAAATTTTGTGGGAAAAATGTGATTTTTTTTTTTATTTTCACGGCTTAACGTTATAAACTTCTGTGAAGCACCTGGGGTTCAAGGTGCTCAATACACATCTAGATAAGGTCCCAAAGGGGTCTAGTTTCCAAAATGGTGTCATTTGTGGGGGGTTTCCACTGTTTAGGCACATCAAGGGCTCTCCAAACGCGACATGGCAACCGCTAATTATTCCAGCATATTTTACATTAAAAAAGTCAAATGGCACTCCATCCCTTCCGAGCCCTGCCGGTCGCCCAAACAGTAGTAGTCCCCCACATATGGGGTATCAGTGTACGCAGGAAAAATTGCACAACAAATTGTATGGAGCAATTTCTCTTGTTACCCTTATGAACATGCAATGCAAAATTTGGAGCTAAAAAATATTTATCTGGGAAAAATGTGATTTATTTATTTTATTTTCACGGCTTAACGTTATAAACTTCTGTAAAGCACCTGGGGGTTCAAGGTGCTCAAAACACATCTAGATAAGTTCCCTAAGGGGTCTAGTTTCCAAAATGGTTTCACTTGTTGGGGGTTTCCACTGTTTAGGCACGTCAGTGGCTCTCCAAAGGCGACATGGCAACTGCTAATTATTCCAGCATATTTTACATTAAAAAAGTCAAATGGCACTCCTTCCTTTCCAAGCCCTGCCGTGCGCCCAAACAGTTGTTTTCCTTCATATATTGGGTATCTGCGCACTCAGGAGAAATTGCACAACAAACTGCATGGAGCAATTTCTCTTGTTACCCTTATGAGAACAAAATTTGGAGCTTAAAAAGATTTATCTGGGAAAATTTGATTTTTTTTATTTTTATGGCTTAACGTTATAAACTTCTCTGAAGCACCTCAAGGTTCAAGGTGCTCAATACACATCTAGATAAGTTCCCTAAGGGTCTAGTTTCCAAAATGGTGTCACTTGTTGGGGGTTTCCACTGTTTAGGCACATCAGGGGCTCTCCAAACATGATATGGCGTCCGCTAATTATGCCAGCAAATGTTACATTCAAAAAGTGAAATGGCACTCCTTCCCTTCCGAGCCCTGCCGTGTGCCCAAACAGTGGAATTTCCCCACATATGGGGTATCAGCATGCTCAGGAGAAATTGCTCAACAAAATGTATGGTCCATTTTCTCCTGTTACCCTTGCAAAAATAAAAAAAATTAGGTCTAAAGAAAAATTTTTGTGAAACAAAAGTAAATGTTTATTTTTTCCTTCCACATTCCAAAAATTCCTGTGAAGCACCTGAAGGGTTAATAAACTTCTTGAATGTGGTTTTGAGTACCTTGAGAGGTGCAGTTTTTAGAATGGTGTCATTTTGGGGTATTTTCTGTCATATAGACCCCTCAAAGTCAGTTCAAATGTGAGGTGGTCCCTAAATAAAATGGTTTTGCAAATTTTGTTGTAAAAATTAGAAATCGCTGGTCAACTTTTAACCCTTATAACTTCCTAACAAAGAAAATTATGTTTCCAAAATTGTGTTGATGTAAAGTAGACATGTGGGAAATGTTATTTATTAACTGTTTTGTGTGATATGACTCTCTGATTTAAGGGAATAAAAATAAAAAGTTTGAAAATTGCAACATTTTCGACAAATTTCCATTTTGTTTCACAAATAAAAGCAAGTCATATCAAAGAAATGTTACCACTATCATAAAGTACGATATGTCACGAGAAAACAATCTCAGAATTACCGGAATCCACTGAAGCGTTCCAGAGCTATAACCTCACAAAATGACAGTGGTCAGAATTGTAAAAATTGGCCTGGTCAGGAAGGTGAAAACAGGCTTCGGGGTGAAGGGGTTAAGATCTCTCCAGAGGTGGTCAATAGGATTTAGGTCCGGACTCATTGCTAACCACTTCAGAACTCTCCAGCACTTTGTTTCCATCCATTTATGGGTTCTTCTTGAAGTATGTTTGTGGTCATTGTCATGTCAGAAGACCCATGACCTAGGGCGCAAACCCAGCTTTCTGACACTGGGCACTACATTGTGACTCAAATTGCTTTGGTATTCTTCAAATTCCATGATGTCTTGCACACAGTCAAGGCACCCAGTGCCAGAGGCAGCTAAACAACCCCAAAACAGCTTTGAACCTCCACCCTATTTGACTGTAGGTAATGTGTTCTTTTCTTTGTAGGCATCATTCCATTTTTGGTAAAGGTAGGATGATGTGCTTTACCTAAAAGCTTTACATTGGTCTCATCTGTCCACAAGATGTTTTCACAGAAGGATTTTGTCTTACGTACATTTTGGCAAACTGCAGTCTAGCTTTTTTAAGTCTCTGTGTCAGCAATGGGGTCCTCCTGGGTCTCCTGCCATAGAGTTTAATTTAATTCCAATTTTGACAGATAGTTCGTGCTGACAGTGATGCACCCTGAGCCTGCCAGTCAGCTTGAATTTATTTGGAAATTGATTGGGGCTGCTTATCTACCATCCAGACTATCCTGCGTTGCAACCTTTCATAAATTTTTCTCTGCAGTCAAGGTCCAGGGAGATTAGCTACAGTTCCATGGGTTGTAAACTTCTTGATTGTGTTGCGCACTGTGGACAAAGGAACATCAAGATCTCTGGAGATAGACTTGTAACCTTGAGATTGTTGATATTTTTCAACAATTTTGGTTCTCAAGTCCTCAGGCAGTTCTTTTCTCGGCTTTCTGTTCTCCATGCTTAATGTGGCACACGCAGATACACCATGCAAAGAATTAGTTACGGTAACTTCTCCCCTTTTTATCTGGTTTCAGGTATGATTTTTATATTGCCCACACATGTTACTTGTCACAGGTGGGTTTGAATGCGCACTTAGTCTTCACACACTGTATGTGAGAGTAGCTGTATGCAGTTTTTTATACCCGCTTGAATTCCATGGCTATTTTAACTTTCTTCCCCTTCCCCTTTCTTTCCCTTCCATCTGTAATGTATGTAGTACAGTTCATATAGCGTCTTGTGCTTGGGTGCGATGAAAATACATGAGACACAGGTTTGATATAGAAGGTCTTGTATTACTTCATACAAGTGGCAAAAATAGTCACACAGTTTGCAGATACAGAAGCAGGAGACACAGCAGGCCAGAGTAACTTAAGCTCAGCAATCACTCTCCACAACAGGTTCAGGATCTTCTTCTCTGTTACCGTAAGTCCATGCAAACGTGGATTTATCAAAGAGCAAGGTTCCAGAGTCCACAAGTGTTCAGAGTTCCTCAATAGGAATAGCTGGAGTACATAGTCCAAGGCTTCCAGGAGTCAGGTCACAGGTTCACTGCAGGCTAGATTCTGAAGCACTGATTGCTCAGCTGTGGCTGCTTAAGAAGCAAGAGGGAGAGAATCAGGGCGGGAACATGAAAGCTGAAAACTCCATATTGACTGAGGGCAAGATAGCTGCAGCAAGACAGAAAGCAAAATGGCTGACGGAAAACTGAGTTTCAAGAACATGTACAAAGAACCTTACACCATCTCTCAATTTTTCCCTTCACTCGCGCAGACTCTTACTCTTCCAGTTTCTTTTTTCTCTTTTTTTCCCTTTCTCTTCCAGGCTACTTCCCATCATGGCTTTCTCAACCTAGCCTAGGTATTTGAACTTGCTGGTTTGGTCCTCTCATCTCATGTTGGGAATTGTTTGTTCAGTTTTGCCTTTAAGGCCGACGTCACACTCACGGTAGAAAAATACGGACCGTATTGTACGAGCGTAATATGCCAAAATGTTGCCAGCACAACAATCCGTATTTCATCCGTTGTCAGGGTGCGTGTTGTGAATGTGCTAGAAATGAATTCTGAGCAGAAGCTCCCTCTGGTGGTTACAAACAGTACTGAACTATCCAATGAAGATTGTGAAGATTGGCGATCAGGTGTTACTGACTGGTCTTATATAAGGGAGGTTCCCTCCCATCAGGGTTGCCGGTGATCAATTGTTCTGGTCTCATCTTTGATTCCTGTTCACTTTGTAGCTTGCTGTTTCGTGCCTGCATCTTCTGCTAACAGATAAGACATTTTCTTCTTTTAGTTTTTTGTGCTTGCTTTTTGCATTTTGTCCTGCACTTCTGTGGGGGTCTGCCGAGTCCCCTCCGGGGGCTTGTGCTCCTCTCAGTTTAGTTCGGCCACTGTTGTTTGTTCATTTGCCTTTTCCAGTTTTTTCAGTGGCTGCTGTTTAGTTTTTGTTACACCAGAGAACTAATTTAGGTGGTAGAGGTCGTGTGATCTCAGGTGTTTTTGTAATTAGTAGAGTTGGTACTTTTCAGGGTTTTTTGGGATTGCAGTAAGTGTCCTTCCTATCCTTTTCTATTTAGGAAGTTTGAGCCTCAACGTTTGCTCATACTATTTTCTGTCTGTGTCTGTATTTCTTCTTGTCTAACCGCCATTACATGTTTGGGGGCTTTCTTTGTTCTTTGGGGATCTGCTCCGGGGCAGATAGTTTTCCTCTTTCTGTCTTTAGGTGTAGTTAGCTTCTCAGGCTGTGACGAGGCGTCTAGGATCAACGTAGGTACGCTCCACGGCTGCCTTTAGTTGTGGTGGTTAGTCAGGGTACTGCAATCCCATAGATTCCAACCTCTCTGGTGTATTTCCTTTTTTGCCTGATCTCCTCAGCTACCAAATCATAACAGTATCACCGGCCCAAACTGAAAATTATATGGTACTCACAGAAGGGAAAAATATTGTGGAAAGAAAAAAGTTGTCAGAGTTGTCAGAGATTTTTTTTTTTTTTTCTGTTTGTTGCATTTTTTTTCCCTCTGTATCTCTGGGTGCTGAGGAGGATTTTTTTTTTTTCTCTCAATGGAGTTTGCACAGTTGTCTGGCCATGTGGATCAGCTTGCCACTGAGGTTCGGAGTATTGCTACCTATCTTGCGAGGTTGCCTGTTGTGGAACCTAGGATTCCATGCCAGATTTGTTTTTAGGGGATCGAGCTAAATTTCTGAATTTCAAAAATAACTGTAAGTTGTTTTTTGCCTTGAAATCTAAGTCCTCAGGGAACGCAGCACAGCAGGTTCAAATTGTCATTTCTCTCCTGCGCGGCGATCCTCAGGATTGGGCTTTTTCCCTGACACCTGGGGATCCTGTTTTGAGTAATGTTGATGCATTTTTTCAGGCTCTGGGGTTATTGTACGATGAGCCTAATGTCAGTGATCAAGCTGAAAAAGCCTTGTTGGCATTAAATCAGGGGCTTGAGGACGCTGAGTTGTACTGTCAGAGATTCCGTAGGTGGGCAGTCCTGACCAAATGGAATGACGATGCTTTGGCAGCCCTTTTTTGGAAGGGTCTGTCAGAGAATGTAAAGGATGTTATGGTGGGATTCCCTGTCCCCTCTGGTCTCAATGATTCTATGTCATTAGCGATTCAATTTGACAGACGTTTGTGTGAGCGTAGAGGTATGCGTGGAATAGTGTTGCCTTGTGAACCAGCTTCTGAACCCATGCAGTGTGATAGAGTGGCTTCTGGGGCACAGCGTCATGAGTTTCGAAAACGCAATGGGTTATGTTTCTACTGTGGTGATGCCTCTCATGCTATTTCAGTCTGCCCTAAGCGGAGAAGACGTTTTGCATGCTCAGTTGTCTTGGGTAGTGTTCAGACTAAATTTTTGTTGACTGTTACCCTGATTTGCTCCCTGTCCACATTTTCTGCTCAGGCTTTCGTTGATTCGGGAGAAGCTATTAACCTGATGGATTTTGATTTTGCTAAACGTTGTGGGTTTCCCTTGATACCCCTACAGAAGTCTATTCCCCTACTGGGGATCGATTTACCCTTTGGCTGAGAATAAACCTCAGTTCTCTACTCAGGTGATAATGAGGGTTGAACCTGATCATCAGGAGAGTTGCAAATTTTTGGTGCTGTATAATCTGCATGACATTATCGTACTGGGTTTCCCTTGGTTACAGTCTCATAATCCTGTTTTGGATTGGAAATCTGTGTCTGTAACCAGTTGGGGCTGCCAATGTGTTAATACCAACACTCCTGTTTTTTCTGCCTCCCCCAGGCTCAGGATGTTCCTGACTTTTTGACTGATTTTTCTGATGTGTTTAGCGAAAGTAAATCTGCATCCTTGCCCCCCCATAGGAGCTATGACTGCGCTATTGAATTAGTGCCTGGTAGTAAATTCCCTAAACGTCGCCTTTTTAACTTGTCTGTACCTGAACATGACGCTATGCGGTCTTATATCAAGGAGTCATTGGAGAAGGGTCATATCAGACCATCCTCTTCACCCCTGGGTGCCGGTTTTTTCTTTGTGGCCAAAAAGGATGGTTCATTAAGGCCGTGTATTGATTATCGTCTCTTGAACAATATCACTGTGAAATATCAATATCCGTTACCCTTGATTTCTGACCTGTTTTCCAGGGTGAAAAGTGCTACTTGGTTTACCAAGCTTGACCTCAGGGGGGCATATAACCTTATTTGCATTAAGCACGGGGATGAATGGAGGACGGCATTTAATACCCCAGAGGGGCATTTTGAGTACCTAGTGATGCCCTTTGGGCTCACTAATGCTCCTTCTGTCTTCCAGTCCTTCATGAATGACATTTTCAGGGATTTTGTGGATAAATTTCTGATTGTTTATTTGGATGATATCTTGATTTTTTCCAATGACTGGGACTCTCATGTGAAACATGTTCGGACTGTGTTCCAGATTTTGAGAGAGAATGCACTGTATGTGAAGGGATCAAAGTGTCTTTTTGGCGTACAGAAGGTCTCATTTCTGGGATTCATTTTGTCCCCATTTGTTATTGAAATGGACCCGGTCAAGGTTCAGGCCATCTGTGATTGGGTCCAACCTACTTCATTAAAGGCTCTTCAAAGATTCTTGGGTTTTGCCAATTTTTATCGTAAATTTATTGGTAATTTCTCTGTTATTGTTAAACCATTGACTGATTTGACCAAAAAGGGTTCTGATGTGGTGAATTGGCCTCCTGAGGCAGTCTCTGCGTTTCAGGAACTTAAGCAGAGATTCACTTCTGCTCCTGTTCTACGGCAGCCTGATGTTTCTCTGCCATTTCAGGTGGAGGTTGATGCCTCTGAAATTGGGGCAGGTGCCGTTTTGTCCCAAAGGGATCCAGAAACCTCTAAAAGTAACCCTTGTGCCTTTTTCTCTCGAAAATTTTCTCCAACTGAACGTAATTATGACGTGGGTAATCGGGAGTTATTGGCCATGAAGTGGGCTTTTGAAGAGTGGAGACATTGGCTGGAGGGAGCCAAACATCAGGTGGTGGTCCTCACGGACCATAAGAATCTGGTTTATCTGGAATCAGCCAAGCGACTTAATCCTAGACAGGCCAGGTGGGCCTTGTTTTTCACACGTTTTAATTTTGTGGTTTCCTTTCTTCCTGGCACTAAGAATGTTAAGGCGGATGCCCTCTCGAGGAGTTTCCTTGCGGACTCTCCTGAGTTGTCTGATCCTGCTGTTATTTTGAAAGAGGGTGTAGTTTTTTCCGCCATCTCGCCCAATTTGAGACTGCCTCTGGAAGGGTGTCAGGAGGATAAACCCGAGCGCTGCCCTATTGGGAAATTGTTTGTCCCAGACCGGTGGAAAAAGAGTGTGATGTCTGAGATTCATTGTTCCGCTTTGGCCGGTCATCCCAGAATTTTTGGTACCAGAGACTTGGTTAGTCGGCCCTTTTGGTGGCCTACTTTGTCTCGTGACGTCAGGGAATTTGTGCAGTCGTGCGGGACTTGCTCTCGCTCCAAGCCTTGCTCTCGCTCTAGTGGTTTGTTGATGCCATTGCCTGTGCCCAAGAGACCATGGACCCATATCTCTATGGATTTCATTTCCGACCTCCCTGTTTCTCAGAGAATGACCGTTATCTGGGTGATTTGTGATAGGTTTTCCAAAATGATACATCTTGTGCCATTACCTAAGTTGCCTTCCTCCTCTGAATTGGTGCCTTTGTTCCTTCAGCACGTGGTTCGGTTACACGGCATTCCTGAGAACATTGTGTCTGACAGAGGAGTCCAGTTCGTTTCCAGATTTTGGAGGACTTTTTGTTCTAAACTTGGTGTTCAATTGTCTTTCTCCTCGGCTTTTCATCCTCAGACCAATGGACAAACTGAGAGAACAAACCAGACATTGGAGACTTATCTAAGATGCTTTGTGTCTGCTGATCAGGATGACTGGGTCTCTTTTTTGCCTTTGGCTGAGTTTGCTCTTAATAATAGGGCTAGCTCTGCCACTTTGATGTCTCCATTTTTCTGCAATTTTGGGTTTCACCCTCGATTTTCTTCAGGACAGACGGAGGCTTCTGTCTGTCCAGGTGTTGACTCTGTTGTGGAGCGTATGCAGCAGATTTGGGACCAGGTAGTGGAGAGGTTGTCCCTCTCTCAGGAGAGGGCCCAGCGGTTTGCCAACCGGCATAGGACTAATGGTCCTCGGTTTGAAGTGGGGGACTTGGTCTGGTTGTCCTCAAGAAATATCCCTATGAGAGTTGCATCTCCTAAGTTTAAGCCTAGGTTTATTGGACCTTATAAGATCATGGAGATTCTTAATCCTGTTTCCTTTCGTTTACTTCTTCCAGGGACATTTAAGATCCATAACGTGTTCCACAAGTCCTTATTGAAGAGGTTTGTCGAGCCAGTGGTTCCTATGGCTGTGCCTCCTGACCCTGTTTTGGTTGAGGGCAATCTGGAGTATGTGGTTGAGAAAATATTGAATTCTCGTTTTTCTAGACGGAAACTCCAGTATTTGGTTAAGTGGAGAAGTTATGGTCAGGAGGACAATTCTTGGGTGTTTGCTTCGGACATCCATGCTAGGAGACTCATCCGTGCGTATCACAGAGCTCTTCCTGACCGACCTGGTTGCTCAAATGAGGGTCCGGTGACCCCTCCTCAAGGCGGGGTACTGTTGTGAATGTGCTAGAAATGAATTCTGAGCAGAAGCTCCCTCTGGTGGTTACAAACAGTACTGAACTATCCAATGAAGATTGTGAAGATTGGCGATCAGGTGTTACTGACTGGTCTTATATAAGGGAGGTTCCCTCCCATCAGGGTTGCCGGTGATCAATTGTTCTGGTCTCATCTTTGATTCCTGTTCACTTTTGTAGCTTGCTGTTTCGTGCCTGCATCTTCTGCTAACAGATAAGACATTTTCTTCTTTTAGTTTTTTGTGCTTGCTTTTTGCATTTTGTCCTGCACTTCTGTGGGGGTCTGCCGGGTCCCCTCCGGGGGCTTGTGCTCCTCTCAGTTTAGTTCGGCCACTGTTGTTTGTTCATTTGCCTTTTCCAGTTTTTTCAGTGGCTGCTGTTTAGTTTTTGTTACACCAGAGAACTAATTTAGGTGGTAGAGGTCGTGTGATCTCAGGTGTTTTTGTAATTAGTAGAGTTGGTACTTTTCAGGGTTTTTTGGGATTGCAGTAAGTGTCCTTCCTATCCTTTTCTATTTAGGAAGTTTGGGCCTCAACGTTTGCTCATACTATTTTCTGTCTGTGTCTGTATTTCCTCTTGTCTAACCGCCATTACATGTTTGGGGGCTTTCTTTGTTCTTTGGGGATCTGCTCCGGGGCAGATAGTTTTCCTCTTTCTGTCTTTAGGTGTAGTTAGCTTCTCAGGCTGTGACGAGGCGTCTAGGACCAACGTAGGTACGCTCCACGGCTGCCTTTAGTTGTGGTGGTTAGTCAGGGTACTGCAATCCCATAGATTCCAACCTCTCTGGTGTATTTCCTTTTTTGCCTGCTCTCCTCAGCTACCAAATCATAACAGGTGCAGCTGCGTATTTTGCGCATGTAAGCATCCGTATGCAATCCGTATGGCAACCGTACAGCGTATTTTTCTTGCCGCCTTGCAAAATGGACATTTAACAGTTTTTAGGCCTGAAACTCATTCAAATCATCATCAGCAAGCCTATTTATTGGCTCTGCATCAGGTTGCAACCCCCAATCTTGCCATTTTTGTGGTGTGCTTGTGTTGAAGTACTGCTGCTTGCTTGCCAACATGTCTGACACTCTTCAGTTCACCCCAACTGATCGAGTGTTGTACAACTGGGTTTTGTCCCGCCGCTTTGGGCAGCCTTACCCAGTGATAGTTGATCCGTGGAGGAGGAGGCGAATGTGGGTGCATCCGCATTTGAGGCAACGCCTCAATAAAGGCCATTTTCACCGGCTGTATGCATCTCTGCGGACTCATCCAGACAAGTTTTTTCTGTTTTTTCGGATGACCATTCCCACATTTGATGTTTTGTTGGAGATCACCTACCAGGATACCAGGATGCGCAAAGCTATCTCTGCACAGGAGCGACTTCTCCTTACGCTACGGTATGTATTCCTCACCTACATACTGTCTGTTGATGATGTGTTTTCCCACTAGTTTCCCTTTACCCTTATGGCTGTAGGCGAAATATCCTCATAATATAGGCCATATATCACCTTGAAGTACCTGAACAATGATGTGTATGTTAAAATTAGTGAAAATGTTTACTTGGGGTAAATTGAACTTATGATTGTTTGGACATTAAATCATGTAAGGGTTAGGGCCTGTGCACACATTGCGGATTTGCCTGCGGATTTTTCCGCGCCGAAACCGCACATCTTGGCAGAAACCGCAGGCGCGGTTTTGACGCGGTTTTGACGCGGTTTTGATGCGTTTTTTGGTGCGGTTTTGACGCGTTTTTTCTCATGCGGTTTTGTATGCAGTTTTTACAGCTAAATAAAGATATGTTGTTTAACAAAAAAAAAAAAGATTTGTGATGTCATTTCTTGCCCAACCTCCTCTTTTACATTTGTCCAACCCACACTCCATTACACACACACAGATAGAGATAGGCCGGCGTCGCACTTGCGAGTGTGATGCGAGTAAGTCGCACGACTTTCTCGCATCAACACCGGCACGGCTGCCCGCTCTCGGACCCGAGTGTGCGGCTGCATGTATTTCTATGCAGCCGCACATTCGGGTCCGAGAGTGGGCGGCCGTGCCGGGTGTTGATGCGAGAAAGTCGTGCGACTTACTCGCATCGCACTCGCAAGTGTGACGCCGGCCATAGATAGATAATAGATACCAGTAGATAGATAGATAGATAGACAGATAGATAGATAGATAAAATGGTACATAAATAGTTAAAGACACACACGCGTATACATACACAAAATAACGCAATAGTTAATAAAAAAAAAAAAATATAGGAAAAAAAATGGCGTGGGCTCCCGCGCAATTTTCTGCGCCAGAGGGGGAAAGCAGACAGCCGGGGCCAATATTTCTAGCCTGGGAAGGGGTTAATACCCATGGATCTTCCCAGGCTATGAATATCAGCCCGCAGCTAGCCTTCACTGGCTATTAAAATAGGGGGACCCCCCAAAAAAAATGACGTGGGGTCCCCCTATAATTTATAGCCAGACAGGCTAGGCAGACAGCTGCGGGCTGATATTCATAGCCTAGGAAGGGGCCATGGATATTGGCGCCCCCCCTGGCTAAAAATACCAGCACCCAGCCGCCCCAGAGTTGGCGCATCTGTACGATGCGCCAATTCCGGCACTTAGCCCCTCTCTTCCCACTCCCCTGTAGCGGTGGGATATGGGGTAATAAGGGGTTAATATCAGCTTGCTATTGTAAGGTGATATTAAGCCCGGTTAATAATAGAGAGGCGTCAATAAGACGCCTATCCATTATTAATCTTATATTAATAAAGGGTTAAAAAACAACAACACACGCATAAGAATAAATTATTTTAATGAAATAAAACACAACACGGTTTTCATATCTTTATTACACACTCAGATCCAAGCGACGCCCTCGATCTCCTGTAAAAAAACGTAAAAAAAATAAAACAACCGTATACTCCCTGTCCGACGCAGTCCAATTAATAACGAGTGTCCCACGACGGTCTCCCCTATAGAACAGTGACATCAGGTGATGTCACCGTTCTATAGGGCCTCCCAGTGTTGCACTGACAGGAGACAATGGCTCCTGCAGTGCATCACTGAGTCCATTCTCTCCCTTTATGGCAATGCTGCGTGGGAATTTTCTCACCCAGCATTGCCGTGAGAGAATGAACTGTAGTGACGTCATTCTCTCCCGGCGGCAGAGCGATACACAGATGGATGGCGTCGGGGAAAAGGTGAGTATGTGCTCAATGTTATGTGTTGTATGTTACTGTATGTTATATGTTCTGTATGTCATGTAATTTTTTTTTTTTTTACATTCAGCAGTGCACATTAGCCGGATGATGGGACTACTACTGTCCCATCATTGGCTAATGTGTCAGTCACTGTCACTGTAGCAGGCATAGCCGGATGGGACTTGTAGTCCCATCCGACGATGCCTGCATACACGGAGACACGCACACAGCCCCGCACACCGCCGCACATACACAGCCCCGCACACTGATCGCGCACACCGATCACGCACACTGATCGCGCACACAGACTCGCACACCGATCACGCAGACACCGGCACACAATCACCGCCCACACACACAGCGCCGCACACTATACACGCCCACGCACCGCCCACACACATAGCGCCGCACACTATTCACGCCCACGCACCGCCCACACACTTCCCTCCTCCCGAACTGCAGCGGTTTCAGCCGCAGCAAACCCGCAGATCTTTTTTAGATCTGCGGTTTTGCTGCGGAAGTGCCCGACTCAATGCAAGTCAATGGGCGCCGAACCGCTGCAGTTCTGCACAAAGAATTGACATGCTGCGGAAAATAAAACGCGGCTAAACCGCGCGTTTTTTTCCGCAGCATGTGCACAGCAGACCTGCGGTTCCCATAGGGATTCATTGGCTGTGCACTGTGCTGCGGGTTGGATGCGTTTCCGCAGCGTTAAAAAACGCAGCGGAAACGCATCTAAAACCGCAATGTGTGAACGGGGCCTTATGTGTAGTGCGTTTATTAAACCTTTGTGCATGTGTATTGGTTGTTCTCTGTACATTTGGTTACTTGTAGGTTCCTAACTACTGGTATATCCTATGCCGCACTCCATCTGGAGTTTTTGATTGGGAGGTCCACCATCTCTGGCATTGTGCGTGATACCTGCTCACAACTCTGGGACAGACTGCATCAACTGGTCATGCCTGAGCCAAAGATGGAAGACTGAAAGAGGATTGCCAGGGGATTTGAGGAGCAATGCCACTTCCCAAATTGTATAGGAGCCCTTGATGGGAAGCACATCCGTGTGCGTAAGCCGCCAAACTCAGGGTCCCAATTCTGTAATTATAAACAATATTTTTCTGTGGTGCTGTTGGCTCTGATTGACAGTAACTACAGGTTTATAATTGTAGACATTGGGGCCTATGGAAGAACTGGAGACTCTAGAGTCTTCAATTCTTCCATTATGGGTCGGCGGCTGCGCACTAACGAGTTGAACCTACCACCAGCACGGCAACTTCCAAGCTCCCATCTAGAAGCTGTCCCATTTGTTGTAGTTGGGGATGAGGCCTTCCAGCTATCAAGTAATGTGATGAGGCCATATCCACGACGACATCTTGACCACCGTCGTCGGATTTTCCACTTGCGCCTATCACGGGCCAGGCGCCTGGTGGAGTGTGCCTTTGGCATTTTGTGTGCAAAATGGCGGGTCCTCCAGTCTGCTATTCAGCTGTGTGAAGCCAACGTCAATGAGGTCATAAAAGCCTGTGTTGTTCTGCATAATTTCACCAGAATGCATGATTGTGGCCCATCAGATGTTGGTGAAAGTGTGGTGACCAATGGGGATATGCCTACGCCTCATGTCATCCCTTTACGTCGCCCACTCTCAGGGCTGAAAACTCATGATATCTTTACCCAATATTTTGTGTCACCTGAAGGTACTACAACATGGCAAGATGATGCATTATCTATGCTGTAATGTTTTTGTGTGTGTATCTAAAAAAAGTATTTTTTGTAGACATAGTCTCCGTCTGGTGTTAATGGTCATAACAGATGTGTTGGTGGTTGAGTACAAACAGCTTATGAAAAAAGACTCCAAACTTTTTATAAAAATAGATATTTATATGTGCAAACTGCCACTTGAGGTAGTGACTACCATATTTGCTTCATATGGTATATGTATTTACAGCACAATAGTGTAAGTGTGCATTCTTACACAAGTACCAAAGTAAGGCATGACAAAATTACAAATGTTTCTATACATAATAGTATGTAAAGACAAAAAACAATAGTCAATATGGGTAGTGCTGATCATATGTGACCCATATGTCGGATTGGTCACATTAGACAAGTGCAAAGATGCATTTGACAACTGTGAGTAAAATTAAATATAAAAAAATAACAAACTTTTCCATAAATAATAATAAATAAGCAAAATAACAAACTTTCACTATCACTAGTGAGCACGATATCTGCCCCATATGGTTGGGTTCTAAGACTAGACTAATGCAATGATGCATTAGCCAACAATGTTTAGAATGGATGTGAAAAAAATAACAAATATTGATATAAATTATAAGATATAAATAACCAAATAATTTTCACCTAGCCCATATCCCACCAGCTAAGTACCATATGAATTCTTTGTAGGCATTCAGATGAGTGCAAATATGCTTTACACAACATGGTGTAAAAATAAATATAAACAAGTAACAAACTTTTGTTTAAATCATAAGAGATAATGAAAATAACAAACGTTGAGTATGCCTCCTCAAGAGCATATGGTTACCATATGTTTCTTACAGGCATCTAGATTAGTGCACATTTCTTTTGCATAACATGAGTCTAAAGTAAATATAAAAAAATAACAAACTACTTTTTAAATCATAATATATAAGTAAAATAAAAAATTACAGCTGGTGGTATGTGGGTGGTGGGGTTGGCGGGTTCCCAGCATCTCTGTGTGGTTGGCTTGGATGACCACCTTGACCATCACCCTGTTGGGGTGGATTTTCTGAGCCCTGAGCTAACATCTGCCCACGGTCAGGTTGGTGTGTGGGCACATTGCCATACAGATAAGGGAGATTATATTCCTGTGTAAGATGATACCCACGAGAATCATACCCGCCGATATGACCATGTAGAGCACATCCAGGTTGGAACCAGCCTCCAACACTGGATCTGTACAAGTGGCCATATTGGGAAGTCGGATTATAGCCTGCCATTTGACCCTGTTGTTGCCAAGGTTGGTTCGGTGGGGAATGGGTTGAGGTGTAGGCACCCGTGCAGGAGGATCATCAGATCCTAATTGAGCATGCACATTTTGGTGGAGGGCAAGGCGCAGAAGGTTACGGGGTGAGAGCTGCCACCTCTCAAGGAATTCAAACACCTCATATGGTGTATTGGGGGGTGTGCATGTATCAATTAGTATGTGCATTGATCCTCGCACACGGAGCCTGAGCTCACTGGGTAGGGGACGAAGGTAGCGGGCAAGGCTACGGGCATAGGCCTCCTCACCTTCATCCACAGCTGCCCTTGAAAGGTAATTGAGTACCCCAGTGTCCACATGCCTACGTGTGTCTGACCCAGTGATGTCTCGCCGTCTTCTCCCATGGCGGGATATTGCAGCAGGCTGGGGGTCAGCCCCCAGAGGTACAGTGTGGCTGCTGCTGTTTCCTGCTTCATCCCCAATGGCGGATGCAGCTGCAGCTGGTGCGTCTGGTAGAGGTACAGGAGGAGGGGGTTGCTGTGGTCCTTGTGATTGTGAACCTTGGGGGATGCTGATGGGAGGTTCAGACGATGGTCCAGCCACCTCTTCACCTCCCCAACCAGGTCAATAATGGCCTCTGAGTCGGAGCCTGTCTCCCTCTCAGTGAGGTTGGATTGAGTTCTGTTTGGAAATGAAAGGGGATTAGAACATGTAGGAGGGGTGAGCCTAAACTGCATATGTGTTATGTGGTGTGATGTATGTACTTACGGTCTGAGATCCAGAATAGGTGCAAGAAAACCCAGCCTGTCAAAGTAAACGTATTTTCTTTTTGTGGGTGCTGATGACCCGCTCTTGGACCTCGGCTGCCGTTCCCGCCGGTATTGGTCGCGGATGCTTCTCCATCTTCTCATAACATCATCCACTGCAATGACACATATAATGTAATCAATAAGCTAGCTTCACAAAGCCATATTCTTCTACATACACGTAATATAGTCATGGGGGCCTAGTAGGATGTGACTATACTAACATTTTTGCGCCACAAAAAAAACAAAAAACAAACTTTTTTGGCCAAATTCTGCGCTACAAATACGCTCTGCCCGTTAAGAAGTTTGGAAAAAAATCAAGTAACTTACTCATTCGCTGCTGCTCCTTGCGTGGGCTGTCGCCAAAGTGGGGAAACATCTGCCCACAGATGCGCCTCCATGCCGCCTCTTTCCTTGCGCGGTCTGCATAATGTGCATCTCTTTGGTCCCAAATTTTGGGCCTCTCCTGCACCAACACAATGAGCATCTCCACATTGATGAGGGTGGACATCATGGCCGACTCCGTGGAGGCGTTCTTCCGTGATGTCTGGCGCCCTTTTTGAGCTAATTTGCATGTGTCAGCTTCCTCCTGCATGTGTTGCACCATATCCTGTGAGCTGCAGAAGTCTTGCGTATTTCTCGCAAGTCACACGTGTGGTCCGTGTGTAATCCGTTGTTTTCTCGCACCCATAGACTTTCATTGGCGTACAACGGGCGTAATACGCGTACAATCGCAGCATGCTGCGGATGTCTCGCACCGTAACATACGGCCGAGAAAAATACGAATGATCAGAGCTGCCCCATAGAGAAATATTGGTCCGTGTGTAATGCGTGGTTTCACGCCTCTCACTCGTCCGTATTCCTCCTTAGGCCGGCGTCACACTGGCGACAGAATCGGACGACTGCAATGCGATGAAAAATCGTATTGCAGTCTGCCCTATGTTAATCTATGGAGCAGCTCCCAGTATCAGATTTTTTGTGGTCCGTTTTAAACGTCCGTGTGCAATCGCAGCATGCTGCGATTGTCACCGATTGTGGGTCGACTATCGCCAATGCAAGTCTATGGGAGCGATGAAAAATCTGATTACAAACGGACCGCATGTGTGACTTGCGATGAAATCGCATCGGTGTCCTTTAGAAAAGCCGGCAATTCATCCCCAGCTATACTGTAAAATCACACTGACAGCTTTAATAAAGAATAGAAAGAATAGATATACACACATAGAATACATATATATATATATATATATATATATATATATATGTAATTGTGACATGTATATATATATATATATTTATATTTCCTAGACTTCTACATACTGTAATAGCCGCAAATTCATTTGCCGGCTTTTGTGAAATCACAGAAGCCGACATGAAATGATACATTGTTTCCACACAGTTAACCATGTCATTTCCTGTATTTTGATATTTGTTTAGAACTTACAATTACATGAGTGTATTTGTGCTAAATTTCAGACATGTAGGGGTTAATTAAAGGTGTAAATTCGTTGTCAAAAAAATGCGTGGGCTCCCGCTGTATTTTCTCCACCAGACAGACAAAGCAAGCGAGTGGGGGCAGATAATAATAGCCTAGGGAGGGTACTTTTTTTTGTGCCCCCCCGGCTACTAACATCTGCCCCCAGACACCCCAGAAAGGGCAAATCTATAATTAGATTCGCCCTTTCTGGCACTTTGCCCGTCTATTCCCATTGCCCTGTAGCGGTGGCGAATGGGTTAATAATCTCACCTTAATGTCACCTTAGTATTGAAAGGTGACCTTAAGGCAGGTTAATAATTGAGAGCTGTCAATTAGACAAATATCAATTATTAATCCTATTGAAGTAAATAAAAAAACACACACACACTTTAAGAATAAATAAAAACACATATTTTTGACCATCTTTTATTTAAGTCTTAATCCGTTCGAAGCCCTTGTTCTTCTAAAATAAATATAAAATAATAAAACAACATTATTCTTACCTATCTGGCAATCTGTCACGTCCCACGATGTAATCCTTCACAAAGGGTTAACTACTAGCAATCAGATAAGCAGCGCAAGTAATCCTGCGTGCTCATCTGATAGCTCCTGAATGAATGAGCTTATCTCCTGCCGACAGGAGAGGATGTGATTCATGAATGAAGCTTAATTGATTGTATCCACTTTCACCTTAGGTCAGGTCACTCAAGTGAAAGTTGTAATAAATCAATTAAGCTCCATTCATGAATCTATTCCTCTCCTTTCGCTGGGAGAGTAACTTATTCATTCAGGGGAATACAGGTCTGAGACAGCATTATTAGCTCTCTGCGACCTGTAACCTGTTAACCCTTTCTGATGGATTACACCGTGGGACCTGACTGTACATCGGATTGGTAAGAATCATTTTGCTTTTTTATTTTATTTTTATTACAGGAAATGGTTTTAGCAGGAAAATAAAATATTGTCAAAAACTGTGTGATTATTTCATTAAACTTCTTTTTTATTAAACTGTGTGTGTGTTTGATTTTTCTATCATACAATAGGATTAATAATTGATAGTTGTCTAATTGACAGCTCTCAATTATTAACCTGCCTTAAGGTCACCTTTCAATACTAAGGTGACATTAAGGTGAGATTATTAACCCATTTGCCACCGCTACAGGGCAATGGGAATAGACGGGCAAAGTGCCAGAAAGGGCGAATCTAATTATAGATTTGCCCTTTCTGGGGTGTCTGGGGGCAGATGTTAGTAGCCAGGGGGGGCACCAAAAAAATGTACCCTCCCTAGGCTGTTATTATCTGCCCCACTCGCTTGCTTTGTCTGTCTGGTGGAGAAAATACAGCGGGAGCCCACGCATTTTTTTTCAACGAATTTACACCTTTAATTAACCCCTACATGTCTGAAATTTTGCACAAATACACTCATGTAATTGTAAGTTCTAAACAAATATCAAAATACAGGAAATGACATGGTTAACTGTGTGGAAACAATGTATCATTTCATGTCGGCTTCTGTGATTTCACAAAAGCCGGCAATTGAATTAGCGGCTATAACAGTATGTAGAAGTCTAGGAACTATAAAGATATGTATATTTACATGTCACAATGACATGTGTATATATATATATATATATATATATATATATGTGTGTTCTATGTGTATATATCTATTCTTTTTTTTGTGATTGAAATACTATTCTTTTGGATCCATTATATGTCAGTTTTGCAAGCCTGCGAGAAAATCTCGCAAGTCGGATGAAAATCGGATGTTACAAGGTACACACACATGCGACTAAATCGCATCTTTGAAGGAAAATCGGATGCCAGAAGGATGTGTGATGTTTGCATTTTGATCCGACAATCGACCGTCTAAAACGGACCGATTTTTTGTCGTTGTGTGTTACGCCGGCCTTAGTGTGACGCCGGCTTCATTCACATTTCCCGATGTTCATCTCTTGATCTTGTCTCCCCCTCCCCTGTCCCATACCCAGTGGATTTGGCTAGGTTAAATTTTGCTTCTTTTAATGTGACAGGGTTTAACAGCACTGTGAAGCGAAAACCAAATAATGTACTATTTCCACACAAAGAGAGTCTCAATAGCCATGCTGCAGGAAACACTCTTTAAGTTTTTTTTCGTTCCTAAATGCCCAAGTAAGTACTATACTGTTTGGTCTAATTCCACTAAGTTAACAAAACCAAGTGTGTAGCTATTACATTTCATAAATCCTTACCTTTTCTGTTCTTGAGGCAATCGATTTATCGCCACACCCATCTAGGAACTTCTCCCTGAGACCTAATGATCATTTATTGACAGATCATCTTTGTATTAAGGAGATTGAGGAGGCCATAGCCTCATTTCTTGCTACTCATAAAGATGACACTATAAGGCTAAGTGCACACGTTCAAGATTATTCGTGTTTTTTTCGTGTTTTTTCGTGGCAAAAAACGCTTAAAAATGCATGAATTCAGCATCCTATTATTTAGAATGAATTCTGCTATTTTTGTGCACATGGTGCGTTTTTTTCCGCAAAAAAAACGCATTGCGGAAAAAAAAAGCAGCATGTTCATTAATTTTGCGGAAAACTAGCGTTTTCCCACTATATTATTGAGCTAGAATGTTCAGGAAAATTTGCGGTAAAAACGCGCAAAATCCGCACAAAAAAAAGAGAGAAAAACGCATGCGTTTTTACCGCTGAAAAAGTCAGTTTTTGCTCAGGAATTTTCTGCAAACATTCCTGAACGTGTGCACTTAGCCTCAGTGCTATTAAGTGGGAAGCTCTGAAATGCATGAAATGTATTTTTATAGCCCTTGGCTCTAGAATCAAAAAAATAAAAATCTGAAATATACTTGTGTCTTCCTTAGCCACACTAGAGAGCTCAAATAAATCCAGCCCTTCTGATATTACCCTAAAACTGAGATCTCTGGCTTGCAGATAAAAATCCTTCAAATATTGGACCGTAAATCCCTGTGTATACTGTTATGTTTAGGTAGCTGAGGAGAAAAAGCAAAAACGGTAATACACCAGAGAGGCTGGAACCTATTGGATTGCAGTAACCTGAACTAACCACACAACTAGAGGTAGCCGTGGAGCGTTCCTACGTTGATCCTAGACGCCTCGTCACAGCCTGAGAGATAACTACACCTAAAGGCAGAAAGATGAAAGCTATCTGCCCCGGAGCAGATCCCCAAAGAAAATAGGAAGCCCCAAACATGTAATGGAGGTTAGACAAGAAGAAATACTGACACAGACAGAAAATAGTATGAGCAAACGTTGGGGCCCAAACTTCCTAAATAGAAAAGGATAGGAAGGACACTTACTGCAATCCCAAAAAACCCTGAAAAGTACCAACTCTACTAATTACAAAAACACCTGTGATCACATGACCTCTACCACCTAAATTAGTTCTCTGGTGTAACAAAAACTAAACAGCAACCACTGAAAAAAATGGAAAAGGCAAATGAACAAACAACAGTGGCTGAACTAAACTGAGAGGAGCACAAGCCCCCGAAGGGGACCCGGCAGACCCCCACAGAAGTGCAGGACAAAATGCAAAAAGCAAGCACAAAAAACTAAAAGAAGAAAATGTCTTATCTGTTAGCAGAAGATGCAGGCACGAAACAGCAAGCTACAAAGTGAACAGGAATCAAAGATGAGACCAGAACAATTGATCACCGGCAACCCTGATGGGAGGGAACCTCCCTTATATAAGACCAGTCAGTAACACCTGATCTCCAATCTTCACAATCTTCATTGGATAGTTCAGTACTGTTTGTAACCACCAGAGGGAGCTTCTGCTCAGAATTCATTTCTAGCACATTCACAACAGAAAACTATGCAAAAAGCAAGCACAAAAATAAAAGCAGAAAATATCTTATCAGAAAGCAGCAGGTGAGGAAAGACTCCAGCAAACTTCCAAATGAACCAGGAACCACAATTGAGACAAGAACAATTGATCACCGGTGACTATCATGGGAGGGAACCTCCCTTATATCAGTCCAGTTAGTGAACCCAGATTGCCATTCCTCGCTGAAAGGTTTAGTACTGTCTGTAACTACCAGAGGGAGCCTCTGCTCAGAAACCATCTCTAGCACATTCACAACAGTACCCCCCCTTGAGGAGGGGTCACCGAACCTCACTTGTGCAACCAGGCCGATCAGGATGAGCTCGGTGATAGGCACGGATCAGTCTCCTAGCATGGATGTCCGAAGCAAACACCCAAGAATTGTCCTCCTGTCCATAACCTCTCCACTTAACCAAATACTGGAGTTTCCGTCTAGAAAAACGAGAATCCAATATTTTCTCGACCACATACTCCAGATTGCCCTCAACCAAAACAGGGTCAGATGGCGCAGCCATAGGAAACACTGGCTCGACAAACCTCTTCAATAAGGACTTGTGGAACACGTTATGGATCTTAAATGTCCCTGGAAGAAGCAAACGGAAGGAAACCGGATTAAGAATCTCCATGATCTTATAAGGTCCAATGAACCTAGGCTTAAACTTTGGAGATGCAACCCTCATAGGGATATTTCTTCAGGACAACCAAACCAAGTCCCCCACTTTAAACCGAGGACCATCAGTCCTATGTTGGTTGGCAAACCGCTGGGCCTTCTCTTGAGAGAGAGACAACCTCTCCACTACCTGGTCCCAAATCTGCTGCATACGCTCCACAACAGAGTCAACACCCGGACAGACAGAAGCCTGCGCCTGTCCCGAAGAAAATCGAGGATGAAACCCAGAATTGCAGAAAAATGGAGACATCAAGGTGGCAGAGCTAGCCCTATTATTAAGAGCAAACTCAGCCAAAGGCAAAAAAGAGACCCAGTCATCTTGATCAGCAGACACAAAACATCTCAAATAAGTCTCCAAGGCTTGGTTTGTTCTCTCGGTTTGTCCATTGGTCTGAGGATGAAATGCAGAGGAGAAAGACAATTGAACACCAAGTTTAGAACAAAATGTCCTCCAAAATCTGGAAACAAACTGGACTCCTCTGTCAGACACAATGTTCTCCGGAATGCCGTGCAACCGAACCACGTGCTGAAGGAACAAAGGCACCAACTTGGAGGAGGAAGGCAACTTAAGTAATGGCACAAGATGTATCATCTTGGAAAACCTATCACAGATTACCCAGATAACGGTCATTCTTTGAGAGACAGGAGGGTCGGAAATAAAATCCATAGAGATATGGGTCCATGGCCTTTTGGGTACAGGTAATGGCATCAACAAACCACTAGAGCGAGAGCAAGGCTTGGAACGAGAGCAAGTCCCACAGGACTGCACAAAGTCCCTGACGTCACGAGACAAAGTAGGCCACCAAAATGACCGACTCACCAAGTCTCTGGTACCAAAAATCCCGGGATGACCAGCCAACGCGGAACTATGAATCTCAGACATCACACTCTTCTTCCACTGGTCTGGGACAAACAATTTCCCAACAGGGCAGCGCTCAGGTTTATCCTCCTGACACCCCTCCAGAGCCAGTCTCAAATTGGGCGAGATGGCGGAAAGTACTACACCCTATTTCAAAATAACAGCAGGATCAGATAACTCAGGAGAATCCGCAAAGAAACTCCTTGAGAGGGCATCCGCCTTAACATCCTTAGTGCCAGGAAGAAAAGAAACCACAAAATTAAAACGTGTGAGAAACAAGGCCCACCTGGCCTGTCTAGGATTAAGTCGCTTGGCTGATTCCAGATAAACCAGGTTCTTATGGTTCGTGAGGACCTCCACCTGATGTTTGGCTCCTTCCAGCCAATGTCTCCACTCTTCAAAGGCCCACTTCATGGCCAATAACTCCCGATTACCCATGTCATAATTACGTTCAGTTGGAGAAAACTTTCGAGAGAAAAAGGCACAAGGGTTACTCTTAGAGGTCTCTGGATCCCTTTGGGACAAAACGGCACCTGCCCCAATCTCAGAGGCATCAACCTCCACCTGAAACGGCAGAGAAACATCAGACTGCTGTAGAACAGGAACAGAAATGAATCTCTTCTTAAGTTCCTGAAATGCAGAAACTGCCTCAGGAGGCCAATTCACCACATCGGAACCCTTTTTGGTCAGATCAGTCAATGGTTTAACAATACCAGAGAAATTACCAATAAATTTACGATAAAAATTGGCAAAACCCAAAAATCTCTGAAGAGCCTTCAATGAAGTAGGTTGAACCCAATCACAGATGGCCTGAACCTTGACCGGGTCCATTTCAATAACAGACGGAGACAAAATGAATCCCAGAAATGAGACCTTCTGTACGCCAAAAAGACACTTTGATCCCTTCACATACAGTGCATTCTCTCTCAAAATCTGGAAAACAGTCCGAACATGTTTCACATGAGAGTCCCAGTCATTGGAAAAAAAATCAAGATATCATCCAAATAAACAATCAGAAATTTATCCACAAAATCCCTGAAAATATCATTCATGAAGGATTGGAAGACGGAAGGAGCATTAGTGAGCCCAAAGGGCATCACTAGGTACTCAAAATTCCCCTCTGGGGTATTAAACGCCATCTTCCATTCATCCCCGTGCTTAATACGAATAAGGTTATACGCCCCCCTGAGGTCAAGCTTGGTAAACCAACTAGCACTTTTCACTCTGGAAAACAGGTCAGAAATCAAGGGTAACGGATACTGATATTTCACAGTGATCTTATTCAGGAGGCGATAATCAATACACAGCCTCAATGAACCATCCTTTTTGGCCACAAAGAAAAAATGGCGCCCAAGGATGAAGAGTATGGTCTGATATGACCCTTCTCCAATGATTCCTTGATATAAGGGGATTTATTCAAAATTGAAGTGGTCCAGCTCACCCCAAACCATCTCGATTGGGTTCAGGTCTGGTGACTGTGGAGGCCAGGTCATCTGGCGTAGCATCCCAACACTCTCTTTCTTGGTCAAAGAGCCCTTACACAGCCTGGAGGTGTGTTTGAGGGTCATTGTCCTGTTGTAAAATAAATGATGGTCCAACTAAACGCAAACTGGATGGAATAGCATGCTGCTGCAAGATGCTGTGGTAGCCATGCTGGTTCAGTATGCCTTCAATTTTGAATAAATCCCCAACAGTGTCACCAGCAAAGCACCCCCACATCATCACACCACCTCCTCCATGCTTCACAGTGGGAACCAGGCATGTAGAGTCCATCCGTTCACCTTTTCTACGTGCAAAGCAGTAATCAAAGCAAAAGGTGGCTACTTTGAAGAACCTAGAATATAAGACATATTTTCAGTTGTTTCACACTTTTTTGTAAAGTGTAATGTATAATTCCACATGTGTTAATTCATAGTTTTGATGCCTTCAGTGTGATTCTACAATTTTCATAGTCATGAAAATACAGAAAAATCATTGAATGAGAAGGTGTGTCCAAACTTTTGGTCTTTACTGTACATCACCAGCCCACTAAGCCCAGCACCTGTATATATCATCACCAGGTCCAGCCCCATCCCACTGAGCCCAGTACCTGTATATACATCATCACCAGCCCCATCCCACTGAGCCCAGCACCTGTATATACATCACCAGCCCACTAAGCCCAGCACCTGTATATATCATCACCAGGTCCAGCCCCATCCCACTGAGCCCAGCACCTGTATATACATTATCACTAACCCCAGTCCATGTCACATTACTGGCGATACAGGACTGGAAGTCAGTGGCCGGAACAGAAGTGTGCAGAAGACCGGACCGTGGAAAGACTTCTGGAAGTGCAGGATATGGCGGCGGTAGTTCAATATGTCGGCAGATGCTGGAGCCCGCCCGAGCACGGGCCGGCCGAGATCACACACAAGCACCAAGTCCGTTTAGGTGATAGAGGTTGAGGTAAAACAGCAGGGTTTCCACAAGAGACAGGAAGGCGCCAGCAGAACACCTTCCAGATCAGGAGCTCAGATAATGCTTCACTCAATTAGACTGAGCACCACAATAGACGGATTTTGGTAAGAACTTACCTGTAAAATCCTTTTCAGCGAAGGAAGGAAGGGAGACACAGTCATTACTAGTGGGCAGGCGGAGCCCACACAGGATAGAACACCTCAGATTAAAAAGAGTGTTGACTGGCCCTCCAGCTTGGGCTCCTCCTACTCCAGCTCTCCAGTCCGTACACAAGCTAAGGAAGAGCAAATATCACCAGCGGAGCAACATAACCCCTTCTGAAGAACTTCAGAGAAGAAAACGGGAAAACAGGTTATGCATATAACAGAAAAAAACCACACAGTCCCAGGTACTACTTACTGAACCTGACCACTGCGATGAGCTGGCAATGCTGGAACAGAGCCTTAGCGCGCCGACCTCAGCCCAGATAATCGCTATCAGAGAAGGGTCACGCCGCATCTGAAAACACAACAACACACTTCTGCCATAGGAGGGATCTGTGTCTCCCTTCCTTCCTTCGCTGAAAAGGATTTTACAGGTAAGTTCTTACCAAAATTCGTCTTTCAGCAGCAGATGGAAGGAAGGGAGACACAGTCATTACTAGTGGGACGTCCCAAAGCAGTCCAGAAATTAAGGGTGGGCAAAAAACCAACAGAGGCAGATTCCCACAACTTAGATAAATGCGCAACCAGAGCTAAAAAACAAGTTAACAAAAAACTTTAAACTACAGCCGCCTGCAGGACCCTACGTCCTAAGGCCGCATCAGCGGAAGCACTGACGTCCACCTTATAAAATTTTGTAAACGTGTGGACAGAGCGCCAGGTCGCTGCCCAGCAGAGCTGAGCTGCTGAGGCCCCTTGATGAAAGGCCCACGATGAACCCACAGCCCTCGTGGAGTGAGCTCGAATCTTAATCGGGCAAGGTTCGCCCTTAAGTCGGTAAGCCTCTAAAATGGCCGACCGAATCCAACGAGCTATATAGTCCTTGGAAGCTCGTTGACCACGTCGACGACCTGCTGGAATTACAAACAGAGAATCCGACTTCCGAAAACTTTGAGTAATAGACAAATAGAACTTCAAAGCCCGCACTAAATCCAATGTGTGCAGGGCCCGTTCCTTCGTATTCCTCGGCTCCGGACAGAGCGAGGGCAACACAATATCCTGGTTAACATGGAATTGTGACACCACCTTAGGTAGAAAGTCGCCCCGAGTGCGAAGCACTACGCGATCCTGGTGGAACTCCAGAAAAGGAGGCGAGCAAGAAAGAGCCGCCAACTCAGAAACCCTTCTCAAAGAAGTGACTGCCACTAGGAAGGCAACCTTCCAAGAGAGCAAAGAAAGGCTAACAGAGTCCATAGGCTCAAAAGGCCCATGCTGAAGAGCCTCCAAGACAAGATTGAGCCGCCAAGGAGACACAAGCGCCTTCCGCGGCGGAAACTGACGGGTTACTCCACGAAAAAAGGAACGTACGTCCCTACGCGAGGCAATAGCCTTCCGAAACAGCAAGGACAGAGCAGAAACCTGACCCTTCAGAGTGCTAACTGCCAAACCCTTGTCCAGCCCATACTACAAAAAGGCCAACAAATTGGGAATGGAAAAAATCCTCGGGTTTCTTGAAGAACCCGAACACCACGAAAAGAAGGCCTCCCAAGTCTTCTGATAAATCCTAGTAGTAGCCGGACCTCTGGCCGCTCTCAGAGTGGCAATGACTTCGGCTGAAAAACCTTGACGGGTCAAGATTTCGGTCTCAAGAGCCACGCTGTCAAACGCAGAGACTTCAGGTCCGGATGACGAACGGGCCCTTGGGTTAACAGGTCCGGGCGAAGAGGGAGTGGAAGTGGAGGTGCTGCCAGAAACGACACCAACGTCGAGAACCATGTCCTCCTTGGCCAATCTGGGGCTATCAACATAACCGGGACTCTCTCCAGTCTGATCCGACGCAACACCAGAGGAAGTAAGGATATCGGCTGGAACACATAGATTAGCTCGAATTGGTCCCACGGAGCCACCAGAGCATCCACCGCCACAGCCTTCGGGTCCTTGTACCTGGACATGAGCGTCGGTAACTTGGCATTGAACCTGGATGCCATCAAATCCACTTGGGGAGTTCCCCAACGGGAGCACAGCAGTGCAAAAATCTCCGGATGAAGACTCCATTCTCCGGGATCCATATTTTCGCAACTTAGGAAGTCCGCCATGATATTCTGAACTCCTGGAATGTGAATCACAGAGATGGCTGGCACCCTGGCCTCGGCCCATACCAGGATCCGAGACACCTCCATCATGAGCCTGGAGCTCCTCGTCCCTCCTTGATGGTTGATATACGCGACCGCGGTCGCTTTGTCTGTCTGCACTCGGACTGGTAGACCGCTTAAAGGGACCGTCCAGTGCTGGATGCAAAGGAAAATTGCCCTCAATTCCAGGATGTTGATCGGCAGGACAGACTCTTCCGACGACCATATCCCCTGAATCCAGAGATCGTTCCAGACACCCCCCAGCCCATCAGGCTGGCATCGGTGGTTATGATCGACCACCTCGGAGGGAGGAAGGACTTCCCCAGGGATAACGCTTCCGGACGTAACCACCATCCTAGAGACTCTCGCACCCTGTGGGAGATGATGACACTGCAATCCAGCGAAGCCTGCGATCGATCCCAACGGTTCAAAATGAGCATTTGGAGATCCCTGGAATGAAATTGGGCAAACGGAAGTGCCTCCATCGACGCCACCATCAAACCCAGAAGGCGCATACACCTTCGAAGGGACATTGCTGTCGAAGACTTCATAACCTGTACATGACGAAGAAGATTTGCTTGCTTGTCTGGAGGCAGAGATACCACTGCTCGTACCGTGTCGAAATGCATCCCCAAAAACAGGATTGACTGCGACGGTTCCAGAGACAACTTCTCCCAATTGACCAGCCACCCGAAGTCCTCCAGGAGCTGAAGGGATAGATTGCGAGCCGTCACCGCCTCCTCCTTTGAGGATGCCACAATCAAAAGGTCGTCCAGGTAGGGAAGAATCGTAACCCCCTGTCTTCGAAGGATCGCCATGAGAGGTGCCAGAATTTTTGTAAAAACTCTGGGTGCTGAGGCCAACCCGAATGGCAGGGCCACAAACTGGTAATGGTCCTGACCTATGGCAAAACGAAGGAAGCGTTGGTGAGCCCTTCCGACGGGAACATGCAAATAAGCGTCCCGAATGTCGATTGACACCAAAAAGTCGTTCTGCGACAGGGCCACCACAACGGAGCGAAGCGACTCCATGCGGAATTTCCGGGTGCTGACATGCCGATTCAATCTTTTGAGATTCAGAATGGGGCGAAATTTGTCCTCCTTTTTGGGGACCACAAAGAGGTTGGAACAAAACCCTCTTCCCCGGTCCTCCGGCGGAACCGGTACCACCACACCCTTCTGCAGGAGGGAATTGACCTCCCGCAGTAGAGCGGCAAATAGCTCGGGCTCTGACGGAATGCGAGATTGACAAAAACTGTCTGGGGGTCGAGAAAGAAACTCTATGAAGTAGCCTGCCGACACAACCCGCGTCACCCAGGCGTCCGACACGCGAGAAACTCAAGTCGGTTCGAATTGGAGTAAACGACCCCCCTCTCGAGAGCCCTCGAGTGAGACCCTGGCGTCAGTCCGCCTTAGCGGGCTTTTTGTCAGCTTCCCGCTTGTCTTGATGGAAGCTCTGTTTCCAGGGAGTGCGGGATTTCTGAGAGGTCTTTTTTCCCGAAAAAGATGGACGACCCGATCCCCAAGAGGGCTGACCGAACCGTCCCCTGGACCGAAAGGACCGCCGACAACTACCGGCACTAGGCCTGCCAGACGCAGAAGTCACCGCTCTTCGCTGCGGTAAGGCCGTTTCTTTTGCCTTTGCCTTGGCAATCAGTTCCGTGAGGTCAGATCCAAATAGCTGACCACCCTTGTAAGCTAAAGATAGCAAACCTTGCTTGGAAACCGCGTCCCCGGTCCACTGTCTAAGCCACAGTGCTCTCCTGACTGTGACCGCCGAGGATTGCGCCCTGGACAGCAGTGACGCAGTATCCAAACCTGCATCACTGCCATATCGGGCTGCATCCTCCAACAACTTAAAAAGCCCATCTACTTCGGATAGTGGGGATCCATCTTGCCACGCCGTCCGTAGACGGTCTAACCAGCTCAGGGAAGCTTTACAAGCACACATGGACCCTAGTACTGCTCTGAATCCATGACCCGCGGCCTCGTAGATGGATTTCGCCGCCATCTCCGTTTTTCTGTCCAGCGGATCCTGCAGACTCGCCTTCCCTTTGACAGGAAGTATGACAGGAGGATTTGCTAAGCTGGGATAAAGGGACATCCACTTCAGGAGAAGGAATCCAATTATCAATCAACTCCGTCGTACACGGATACAGCGTCTCAAAAAACCGTGTCCCCTGAAAACGTTTATCTGGACACAGGCGTTCCTTCTCCACTGCCCCATTAAGCTCATCCGGAGATGGCAATGCTGATCGCGACCTATGCGACTCCTGAAACATCCGGGCCGACTTACCAGGACGTCTAGTTACCTCCTCCGGTAACTGCAACGCCTCCCTCATGGCTCTAATAAAAGCCTCTGTACGGCCCAAAAGAGAGGCAGAGTGTCCCTGCCGATCCTCCTTATCCGAATCGGACATCTCCCCATCCGAGCTTGAAGGGGAACCCTCCATACCAGAGATCTCCGAGTCGCTATGCGGGAAGGATGGCACCGGCCTGTGTCGCTTCCTGCCATGAGAGGATCTAGCTGACACCCAATATCCTAGAAGGTCAGACAGGCCATCAATAGAACGAGCGAGGGCCTCCATTTTGACATCACTGAAACCTCCGACCGCTGCGCTTGACGCCGTTGAGGTCTGCGTGTCAGATACGCGAGACTGATCCTGTAGCGGATCTAGGAGACGGTCCGCACCTCCTGGGCCCTGATTTGACATGCCCTCACACAGTATATGGCAGGTTAAACCTGTCAGTAACTAGAACAGTGTGGCTTCTTAAAGAAAAAACGAAAGCTGAAGGGTTAAAGCTCTTAAAGAGAGAGCTACCCCAGCTGTCCCCCAAGTAAGGGTTAACCGCCTAAGAAGGGGTTAATGTCGCAGACTCCCCACAACCTCTGTTAATGAAAAAGGTGTGCGAGTCCCAGACAAATGCCTCTTATGAGGTAACAGCTGCAGGACAGCGCAATCTGCCACCTAATTGTGCCTCAGAAAGGTGCCCTGCGCTGTGGGGGTGAGGGGGTTAAGCTTCTGCCCTGACAGGCAGAAGCGACTCACCCAGCTGGCCGCGGTGCAGTGTCTCCTTCGGTCGGTCGGGAGGAGAGGAGAGTGAGGAGCCCGAGGAGGCCGTCAGTAATGGCCGCCGCGCTGAGGGAGAGAAGCCGAAAGAGGAGAGACAGGATAAAGCGCGCGCTCAGAGCGCTTCCTGCCCGCAAAAAGACGGGAAAGTTCGAAGCCACGCCCCCCGCCGGCTTCAAAAAAACGCGCGACTCCTCCGCTCTCCGCTCCTGCCCCGCTCCCCTGTCCTGCAGGCATCCACCTGCGGACAAAAGTACACAAGTCACCAACACTGAATACATGTAGCAGCGGCTGCCGCAGCAGCCGCTGAAGCACTCAAACACATATTAAAATGTTGAGTACTCACCCAGCTGAGCGCCACAGGGACCCCCAGGGATTTGTGGCGCTGTGCCCATAGCTTCCCCCCAGGGCGGGGAACGCAGTGACCCCAGAAGCGCGGTTTGTGTCCCCGCCAGGGAAGTAACCCTCATCCCCCGGGGCCGGCAGGGTTCTGCAGGGACCACCTTAAAGGGTAATGCAGATCCGCCAAGGGAGGGGTGGGGGTCCAGCAGTGCTGAGACCCCTGAGACCTCAAGACCACGAGGGTCCAAGTCCCTGTCCGATAAAAATAAAAAATCTTCTGAGGAGCTGCTGCAGCAGCGACTATCCTCTGTGACCTCAAATTTTAGACTGGAGAGCTGGAGTAGGAGGAGCCCAAGCTGGAGAGCCGGTCAACACTCTTTTTAATCTGAGGTGTTCTATCCTGTGTGGGCTCCGCCTACCCACTAGTAATGACTGTGTCTCCCTTCCTTCCATCTGCTGCTGAAATACTCAGCAACAGGAAGCTGCACAGGGCCAGGTATATATAGCAGGTCCAATCAGACTTAATCAGGGCGAGAACAATCAGCAGAGCAGGTGATGATCTCTATCCAATCATTTTCAATCAGGGCGGGAACAATCAGCAGGGCAGGTGATGATCTTTATCCCAGACGAAGTTCATGTGGTTTCATGCTGAAGTTATTCAAGTTCCGAATAGCTCCACAGCAAAGGAACAGACTAGCAAGCCATGGTTCACAGGTTTAAATCCTAACAGTCCACTAAGCCCAGCACCTGTATATACATCATCACCAGCCCCAGCCTACTAAGCCCAGCACCTGTATATACATCATCACCAGTCCTAGCCCAGTAAGCCCAGCACCTGTATATACATCACCAGCCCACTAAGCCCAACACCTGTATATACATCATCACCAGCCCCATCCCACTGAGCCCAGCACCTGTATATACATCACCAGCCCACTAAGACCAGCACCTGTATATATGATCACCAGGTCCAGCCCCATCCAACTGAGCCCAGCACCTGTATATACAACATCACCAGCCCCAGTCCACTAAGCCCAGCACCTGTATATACATCATCACCAGCCCCAGCCCACTAAGCCCAGTACCTGTATATACATCATCACCAGTCCCAGCCCACTAAGCCCAGCACCTGTATATATCATCACCAGGTCCAGCCCCAGCCCACTGAGCCCAGCACCTGTATATACATCACCAGCCCACTAAGCCCATCACCACAAGTATATATATACATCTCTAGCCCTAGCCCACTAAGCCCACCACCTGTATATACATCAGCCCAGTCAGCCCCCAGCCCCTGTATATACATCAACCCAGCCAGCCCCCAGCCCCTGTATATACATCAACCCAGCCAGCCCCTGTATATACATCAGCCACATCCAGCCCTCTGTATACATCAGCCCAGCCAGCCCCTGTATACTTCAGCCCAGCCAGCCCCTGTATATACATCAACCCAGCCAGCTCCCAGCCCCTGTATATACTTCAGCCCAGCCAGCCCCTGTATATACATCAGCCCAGCCAGCCCCCAGCCCCTGTATACATCAACCCAGCCAGCCCCTGTGTACTTCAGCACAGCCAGAACCTGTATACTTCAGCCCAGCCAGCCCCTGTATACATCAACCCAGCCAGCCCCTGTATACTTCAGCCCAGCCAGAACCTGTATACTTCAGCCCAGCCAGAACCTGTATACTTCAGCCCAGCCAGCCCCTGTATACTTCAGCCCAGCCAGCCCCTGTATACATCAGCCCAGCCTGACCCTGTATACTTCAGCCCAGCCAGAAACTGTATACTTCAGCCCAGCCAGCCCCTGTATACATCAGCCCAGCCAGCCCCTGTATACTTCAGCCCAGCCAGAACCTGTATACGTCGGCCCAGCCAGCCCCTGTATACTTCAGCCCAGCCGGCCCCTGTATACTTCAGCCCAGCCAGCTCCTATATACTTCAGCCCAGCCAGAACCTGTATACTTCAGCCCAGCCAGCCCCTGTATACTTCAGCCCAGCCAGCCCCTGTATACTTCAGCTCAGCCAGCCCCTGTATACTTCAGCCCAGCCAGCCCCTGTATACATCAGCCCAGCCTGACCCTGTATACTTCAGCCCAGCCAGAACCTGTATACGTCGGCCCAGCCAGCCCCTGTATACTTCAGCCCAGCCGGCCCCTGTATACTTCAGCCCAGCCAGCTCCTATATACTTCAGCCCAGCCAGAACCTGTATACTTCAGCCCAGCCAGCCCCTGTATACTTCAGCCCAGCCAGCCCCTGTATACTTCAGCTCAGCCAGCCCCTGTATACTTCAGCTCAGCCAGCCCCTGTATACATCAGCCCAGCCAGCCCCTGTATGCGAACCTGTATACTTCAGCCCAGTCAGCCCCTGTATACATCAACCCAGCCAGCCCCTGTATACTCCAGCCCAGCCAGAACCTGTATACTTCAGCCCAGCCAGCCCCTGTATACTTCAGCCCAGCCAACCCCTGTATACATGAGCCCAGCCAGCCCCTGTATAATTCAGCCCAGCCAGCCCCTGTATACTTCAGCCCAGCCAGCCCTGTATACTTCAGCCCAGCCAGCCCCTGTATACATCAGCCCAGCCAGCCCCTGTATACTTCAGCCCAGCCAGAACCTGTATACGTCGGCCCAGCCAGCCCCTGCATACTTCAGCCCAGCCAGCCCCTGTATACTTTAGCCCAGCCAGCCCCTGTATACTTCAACCTAGCCAGAACCTGTATACTTCAGCCCAGCCAGCCCCTGTATATACATCAACCCAGCCAGCTCCCAGCCCCTGTATATACTTCAGCCCAGCCAGCCCCTGTATATACATCAGCCCAGCCAGCCCCTGTATACATCAGCCCAGCCAGCCCCCAGCCCTTGTATACATCAGCCCAGCCAGCCCCTGTATACTTCAGCCCAGCCAGCCCCGTATACTTCAGCCCAGCCAGACCCTGTATGCTTCAGCCCAGTCAGACCCTGTATACTTCAGCCCAGCCAGACCCTGTATACTTCAGCCCAGCCAGAGCCTGTATACTTCAGCCCAGCCAGAGCCTGAATACTTCAGCCCAGCCAGCCCCTGTATACTTCAGCCCAGCCAGAGCCTGTATACTTCAGCCCAGCCAGAGCCTGAATACTTCAGCCCAGCTAGAACCTGTATACTTCAGTTCAGCCAGCCCCTGTATACATCAGCCCAGCCATCCCCTGTATTCTTCAGCCCAGCCAGCCCCTGTATACTTCAGCCCAGCCAGCCCCTGTATTCTTCAGCCCAGCCAGCCCCTGTATACTTCAGCCCAGCTAGAACCTGTATACTTCAGTTCAGCCAGCCCCTGTATACATCAGCCCAGCCATCCCCTGTATACTTCATCCCAGCTAGAACCTGTATAATTCAGCCCAGCCAGCCCCTGTATACATCAACCCAGCCAGCCCCTGTATAATTCAGCCCAGCCAGAACCTGTATACTTCAGCCCAGCCAGAACCTGTATAGTTCAGTCCAGCCAGCCCCTGTATACTTCAGCCCAGTCAGACCCTGTATACTTCAGCCCAGCCAGAGCCTGTATACTTCAGCCCAGCCAGAGCCTGAATACTTCAGCCCAGCCAGCCCCTGTATACTTCAGCCCAGCCAGAGCCTGTATACTTCAGCCCAGCCAGAGCCTGAATACTTCAGCCCAGCTAGAACCTGTATACTTCAGTTCAGCCAGCCCCTGTATACTTCAGCCCAGCCAGCCCCTGTATACTTCAGCCCAGCCAGCCCCTGTATACTTCAGCCCAGCCAGCCCCTGTATACTTCAGCCCAGCCAGACCCTGTATACTTCAGCCCAGCCAGAACCTGTATACTTCAGCCCAGCCAGCCCCTGTATACATCAGCCCAGCCAGCCCCTGTATACTTCAGCCCAGCTAGAACCTGTATACTTCAGTTCAGCCAGCCCCTGTATACATCAGCCCAGCCATCCCCTGTATACTTCATCCCAGCTAGAACCTGTATAATTCAGCCCAGCCAGCTCCTGTATACATCAACCCAGCCAGCCCCTGTATAATTCAGCCCAGCCAGAACCTGTATACTTCAGCCGAGCCAGAACCTGTATAGTTCAGTCCAGCCAGCCCCTGTATACTTCAGCCCAGCCAGCCCCTGTATACATCAGCCCAGCCAGCCCCTGTATACTTTAGCCCAGCCAGAACCTGTATACTTCAGCCCAGCCAGCCCCTGTATACATCAGCCCAGCCAGCCCCTGTATACTTCAGCCCAGCTAGAACCTGTATACTTCAGTTCAGCCAGCCCCTGTATACATCAGCCCAGCCATCCCCTGTATACTTCATCCCAGCTAGAACCTGTATAATTCAGCCCAGCCAGCTCCTGTATATGTGTAGCCCTGGTGTGTGAAGGCACACGCAGTACCCTGGAGGATGTGTGGAGAGATAGCAGTTTAATGCTAAATGAACATTCATTCCAACATGCACTTAGACACGCCCACAGGTTTATAAGCTTGTGACATCAGCAGGGAGTGTTCAGTCAGAGAGTGTCCTGTCTTCAGTCAGTTCAGTTTGTCTGAGGAGACAGTCAGTCAGCGAGAAGTCTGTGCAGGAGAGAGGAGTGAGCTGCAGATAATTCAGACGCCTGTCTAGAGGACGGTAGAGGTTCAGAGACGTGCTCCTGCCTAAAAGTATTACTGGTATTCTGCTAGCAAGCTCTGGAAGGAACTAAGAAGGAACTGACTGATATATATATCTGTGAAGTGAGGGATGCTTATGCTACCAGCACGGGCAAGGCGAAAGGCACAGTGGTAGATATTGTGAGTGCTTTAGGATTGGAAGTCCTGCACTGTTAACCGGTTACTGGGACCGAAGCATCACCATAGCTTCATGCATGGTGGTAGAAGAACCAGATTTATTGGAGGGAACTACGCTTCATGCTAGTTGGACTCGTCATATTGGAAGTAAAGGAGGCCCCTAACTTGCCCAGCTGCTATCTCGAAATACATCCTCCTTGGATCAGCCTCCCTGGGACCTGCTTGAACATCTTACAAGTAAAGGTATGGAAAGACGCTGACCGTGTGAGACTGTGTTCTTTATCCGCACTCGACTTCACAAATCCCATAGACTTTGAGGGACCAGTCCCACCTGTAGGGGACCCGACATCTAGCTGCCTCACCATCCCCTCAGAGATCTACAGCAGCGCTGGTACTAATTACCAGAATACTACAGGTGGCGTCACGAACTGTACATAAATCAATCCCCTGTAAATATATCCCCAACATACGCCAGACCGCCCGGGCCACAGACCGAGCCACAGCTACCTGTGACAATCCCCATAGACTTCCATGGGCTCGGCTCTGAGTACCCCATTGCCCTGGTAACCCACAATTGTGGTGGCGGGTCGACACAAAAACTTGGCGTCACGAACAGGATACGAAACTCGCAAAATTGCGAGCCCTGCGTGCCTATGGAATTGTTTTAGTGAAAAAGACTGTTTGCTATTTTTGGCGCTAAAATCCGCCATTTTGCCGCCATATTCGCGCCCTCAGGCGCTGGAGAAGAAGGTGGGCGTACCTGTAAAAGCGCGCTGTTGCCTGGCTCCGCCCCGGCTCTGACTCATCGGCAGGTCCTGCGACAGGAAGTGAACGCTCTGACATCAGAGCGCCTGCGACGAAGGTCCTGTCTCCACCGAAAAGGAATGAAGGAGATAGAGAGACGCTGGCGTGCCCTGAAACAGCGGCTGCTGAGGGACGCAGTGTTCTCTCCTACAAGCATAATGCCGTCTCCTGAATTCCCAAGTTCCCTGCTGAGGAAGGCTGAAGAGAAACCGGAGGCTGCCCCCAAAAGTACCGATCCTGATCCCACCGATGGAGCGGTGGAGGCAAAGGAGGTTGAGGAGGTACCGCCAGTTCCGGAACGCCCGCCCGGCCAGGAGGCCGCAGCAGATGATCAATCCCTGGTAGGGACACCGGCGGGGACCCAGCCGTCAATGATGGAGAGCGACTGGGAAGAGATGGAGCAGCGACAGCAGCAGGTTAGTGCGTCCTCAATTGAGCCATTGCGCACACCTGCTTCCTGCTCTGCATCACACCAGCATTGTGCGTCCTATTCCGCATCGCCCCCTGCGTACACCTCAGTATCGCAATCGGCGACCTACTCTGCATCGCAATCGGCGACCCAATCTACATCGCAAACTGCGGTTACAGCTGAATCGCCCCCTGCAACGCAAATTGAGACGCAGTCGGCGTCTCACGAGAAAGAGATACCCGTTGCGCCCCTGATGGTTCATACAAAGACTGTTGCGACCCAGACTCTGATCGCAGCACATGATCTGTTCGTCATGAGATCTAGGGATCATCGCATTGTTCCAGCCCCCGGGATGGAAAGTGTAACAGAAATTAATAAAGAGATGTGAAGAACGGTAGGACCCAGACAGGGTTTACCGCAGCTGAGAAGATGTATATAAGTTTTTATAAAAGTGAAAGTAGTTGTACCGTTAATATGAAAAATGTCTATTTGATACTTTGTGTATTTTTCTATGTTTAATGCAACGTTCAAGATATTCGTACCTCCCGGATGGGAAGAAGTTAATGTTTGTTGTTATGCATAAACAAAATTTTCTGTCTTCTTGTATTTCACAGCCCGGGAGTGCTGTCTTTTACCATGGGGGAATGTGTAGCCCTGGTGTGTGAAGGCACACGCAGTACCCTGGAGGATGTGTGGAGAGATAGCAGTTTAATGCTAAATGAACATTCATTCCAACATGCACTTAGACACGCCCACAGGTTTATAAGCTTGTGACATCAGCAGGGAGTGTTCAGTCAGAGAGTGTCCTGTCTTCAGTCAGTTCAGTTTGTCTGAGGAGACAGTCAGTCAGCGAGAAGTCTGTGCAGGAGAGAGGAGTGAGCTGCAGATAATTCAGACGCCTGTCTAGAGGACGGTAGAGGTTCAGAGACGTGCTCCTGCCTAAAAGTATTACTGGTATTCTGCTAGCAAGCTCTGGAAGGAACTAAGAAGGAACTGACTGATATATATATCTGTGAAGTGAGGGATGCTTATGCTACCAGCACGGGCAAGGCGAAAGGCACAGTGGTAGATATTGTGAGTGCTTTAGGATTGGAAGTCCTGCACTGTTAACCGGTTACTGGGACCGAAGCATCACCATAGCTTCATGCATGGTGGTAGAAGAACCAGATTTATTGGAGGGAACTACGCTTCATGCTAGTTGGACTCGTCATATTGGAAGTAAAGGAGGCCCCTAACTTGCCCAGCTGCTATCTCGAAATACATCCTCCTTGGATCAGCCTCCCTGGGACCTGCTTGAACATCTTACAAGTAAAGGTATGGAAAGACGCTGACCGTGTGAGACTGTGTTCTTTATCCGCACTCGACTTCACAAATCCCATAGACTTTGAGGGACCAGTCCCACCTGTAGGGGACCCGACATCTAGCTGCCTCACCATCCCCTCAGAGATCTACAGCAGCGCTGGTACTAATTACCAGAATACTACAGGTGGCGTCACGAACTGTACATAAATCAATCCCCTGTAAATATATCCCCAACATACGCCAGACCGCCCGGGCCACAGACCGAGCCACAGCTACCTGTGACAATCCCCATAGACTTCCATGGGCTCGGCTCTGAGTACCCCATTGCCCTGGTAACCCACAATTGTGGTGGCGGGTCGACACATATACATCAACCCAGCCAGCCCCTGTATAATTCAGCCCAGCCAGAACCTGTATACTTCAGCCCAGCCAGAACCTGTATAGTTCAGTCCAGCCAGCCCCTGTATACTTCAGCCCAGCCAGCCCCTGTATACATCAGCCCAGCCAGCCCCTGTATACTTCAGCCCAGCCAGCCCCTGTATACTTCAGCCCAGCCAGACTCTGTATACTTCAGCCCAGCCAGAACCTGTATACTTCAGCCCAGCCAGCCCCTGTATACATCAGCCCAGCCAGCCCCCAGCCCCTGTATACATCAGCCCAGCCAGCCCCTGTATACTTCAGCCCAGCCAGCCCCGTATACTTCAGCCCAGCCAGACCCTGTATACTTCAGCCCAGCCAGACCCTGTATACTTCAGCCCAGCCAGAGCCTGTATACTTCAGCCCAGCCAGAGCCTGAATACTTCAGCCCAGCCAGCCCCTGTATACTTCAGCCCAGCCAGCCCCTGTATTCTTCAGCCCAGCCAGCCCCTGTATACTTCAGCCCAGCTAAAACCTGTATACTTCAGTTCAGCCAGCCCCTGTATACATCAGCCCAGCCATCCCCTGTATACTTCAGCCCAGCTAGAACCTGTATAATTCAGCCCAGCCAGCCCTGTATACATCAACCCAGCCAGCCCCTGTATAATTCAGCCCAGCCAGAACCTGTATACTTCAGCCCAGCCAGAACCTGTATACTTCAGTCCAGCCAGAACCTGTATACTTCAGCCCAGCCAGCCCCTGTATACATCAGCCCAGCCAGCCCCTGTATACTTCAGCCCAGCCAGCCCCTGTATACTTCAGCCCAGCCAGACCCTGTATACTTCAGCCCAGTCAGCCCCTGTATACTTCAGCCCAGCCAACCCTTGTATACTTCAGCCCAGCCAGAACCTGTATACGTCGGCCCAGCCAGCCCCTGTATACTTCAGCCCAGCCAGCCCCTGTATACTTTAGCCCTGCCAGCCCCTGTATACTTCTACCTAGCCAGAACCTGTATACTTCAGCCCAGCCAGCCCCTGTATACTTCAGCCCAGCCAGCCCCTGTATACATCAGCCCAGCCAGCCCCTGTAAAATTCAGCCCAGCCAGACCCTGTATACTTCAGCCCAGCCAGAACCTGTATACTTCAGCCCAGCCAGCCCCTGTATACATCAGCCCAGCCAGCCCCTGTATACTTCAGCCCAGCCAGAACCTATATACGTCGGCCCAGCCAGCCTCTGTATACTTCAGCCCAGCCAGCCCCTGTATACTTCAACCTAGCCAGAACCTGTATACTTCAGCCCAGCCAGCCCCTGTATACTTTAGCCCAGCCAGCCCCTGTATACTTCAGCCCAGCCAGAACCTGTATACTTAAGCCCAGCCAGCCCCTGTATACATCAGTCCAGCCAGCCTCTGTATACATCAGCCCAGCCAGCCCCTGTACACTTCAGCCCAGCCAGACCCTGTATACTTCAGCCCAGCCAGACCCTGTATATGTGTAGCCCAGCTGTGTCTGGAGCCACATGTTACCCTGGAGGATGCAACCAAGGTAAACCCACAAAGACCCATTTGCACACAACACCTGCACTAGTTCCCAGATCCACCAGAGGGAGCTCTTCTGCAACATATAAGGCAGTGCAGACACGTGAGACAGTCAGATCAGATCACATCGGGACTTGAGAGAGAGAGTTCAGTCAACTGAGGCTAGAGAAGAGTGCAGTTCAGTTCAGATCTCCTGAGAGTTGTGCTTATGCCGAAGGTTAGAGTAGGACGAAAGGCAAGCGGAAGATTTGAGAGAGCGTCAGAGGTTGAAACAGCATTGATCGCTTACCTCTGCTCTGCACTACCGGACACCGGGTCTGAGCTTGCTAGCTACTTCACGACTAGTAGGAGAAACCGGAGACCCTGTGGGACTTCAAGTCGCAGGGGCCCATCAGAGTTGATACGTAACTGGGGTCAGGAAGACGGAGTCAAGCAGGACGCTGCATACAGAGACACTGCTCTATCCCAGAGAAGGCCTAACCACAAAGTCAGCCGGGCGTAGCTGAGAAGGCAGAGTTAGACTTTGTTCTATGCAAGCCAGAAACTCACACACAACAGAAGTAAGGAGGCCCTACACCTACTCAGTGGGATTACTGGAAGTGCATCCTCCACCCTGACAGCTTCCCGGGACGTGCCTGCATCTACCATCAGTAAAGGTACAGAAAGAGACTTTCTTGTGTGTGTTTGCCTTATTGATCCTGCACCCCTACACCGCCATTCACCCTGAGGGATCAGTCTTGCCTGTGGGAGACTTAACACCTTGCTGCCCAGTAACAACCCCTCAGAGGATCTACCCTGCAGCGCTGGTCACCCTGACCAGGAACCACAGGTGGCGTCACGAACATTTCTACAAACCTATAATCCCCTGTAAATATCCCCTTTTCAGTGAGTGCCCAGGGCCACGGACCGAGCTGTGCTACCCGTGACATCCCCCATTGAAGTGAATGGGCTCGGTGCCGAGTACCCCACAGGCCCTGGCCGTGCGACTCAATTTTTGGCGTCACGAACAGGATCCGAAGCTCGCTATATGCGAGTCCTGTGTGCCTGAAGTGGACTGTTTTTGTGCAAAAAGACTGTTTTGCTGTTGTGATTTTTGGCGCCAATTGTCCGCCATTGCCCGCTAAATTGCAGCGCTACAGCGCGAAGAGAAGGGGCGTACCTGCAGAAAGCGCGCGGAGTCCCGGACACGCCCCCAACGCTGACGCGGCGGCAGGTCCTGTGGAGAGCTTCGGTGAACGCTTTGACGTCAGAGCTCCGGGAACGCAGGTCCTTCCACATCGCTGTGCCCTGCAGAGCTGCAGCCTTCAGAGAAGGTAGGCCACGCTTAACTAGGGGGCGCAGACATGTCGCAGCCGCAAGCTGACAGCGCGGCCGAGGGCGACCGCTCCAATGGCTTACCCGCCGGCGCTGCGCGCAGGACGGAAACGCTGGCTCCTCACCAGGTCCTGTGGCCCCGATAGTACCGCTGACCCTGCCATACCTGCCTGGATCAAAGTGGCTCCCTCAGTATAGCGGTAAGCCAGACACCCTGTCAGGGTTTAAGCCCAAAATATGCAGCATAATGGACATGTACCCTATGACAGAGAAACAAAGAGCTGCAGTGGTAGTGGGACAACTGACTGGTGCTGCAGAAAGGGAAGTAAGTAGAGACTTGGACAGCTGCAGACCAGGAATCAGTGCTTTCAATATTCTTAAAGCTACAGACTATTTTTGAGGACCGCACTGAAACAGATCTCCGGATGAGGTTTTACCAATGCTCCCAGAAACCAGATGACAATATTAGGGACTACGCTTGCCGACTACAGGGGGCCCTGCGAGCTCTAAACAGGTCAACCCTATAAGTGCCAACAATGAAAACAAAATGTTGAAGGAACAATTTGTACGGGGACTGAGGTCCCAAGCTGAAAGCAGAACTGTGCACTGGTGGTCCTTGGATCATCCTGATGCTACCTTTGACGCCCTAAAGGATATGGCTATAAAAGGACTGCGACCCCTGGAGAAGCCCGAGGTGGCAACCCAGTGTCGCCCGGGTGAAGCCACTCTAAAGCCAGCAGCATCCACCTTTTCCCCGCAGGTGGCGCCCCCTACTGAATTGGACTGTCTGCGCTCAGAAGTGCGCCAGCTGACCAAAACCCTGGCCACTGTAATGAGTGCCCTGCAACTGCGGAAGGAGGAAGGAGGAAAGATCCTGCTAGCTGACTGCCCAGAGGATGTCCCTTGGATGAACCGGAGGAGAAGGAGGACGTCGCCCCACCGGAGGAGGACAACGCCACCCCAGGAGCGACCCCTGATCAGCACCATCCTCGCCGAGAGATCATCTGCTACCGTTGCAACAGAGAAGGTCATCTAGCCCGACAGTGTCCTTTAAACTAGCAGATCCTGGGTCCGAGGGCCAACACCCAGGACTAGACTCTTCAGGCCCCTCAGATTGGAACCGCAGGTTTGTGGTAGGAAGACCATACCTGTCCATCATTCTGGACGGGATCGCAATCCCTGCCCTGCTGGACACTGGATCTCAGGTGACCATCATACCTGATGTCTTGTATAATAAGTTTTGGTCCATGGATAGTCTCCAGCCCCCGAGCCCTGACTTTGCTGTGTACGCCTCTAATGGTCTCCCTGTTGATATACTCGGAGCCAAAAACGTGGACGTAAAGGTGGGCAGAGTGGAGCTGAAGGACCAAGGACTCTTAGTAGTAAAAACTGTAAATGAGGAAAATGGCTTAAATGTGGTTTTAGGTACTAACATTATCAGTAACTGTCTGGGAGAAGTTGTGTTTTTGCTCCAACAGCTCGCTGAAGTTGCCAAGCCAAAGCAGAAGGGAGTGATCCAGAGGGAGATCCGGGCCCTGATCTGCCAGCAGCAAGCGAAGCTGACAGATGGTGAAATTGGTAATGTACGGGTAACAGACCCGAACCCCATTGTGATACCCCCAGTGAGTGAAATGCTTATATGGTGTAGAGCAGCAATAGGTCTGAGAGGACAGAACTACCAAGCAGTAGTAGAGCCCCATTGTTCAGAGCACAGACCTACACTCTTGACTGCTAGAGGGGTAGTGGAAGTACGAAATGGGAGAGTACCAGTACGTCTTCTCAGCTGGGGAGAAGATGAAGTGAATTTACCACGTTATGCCACTGTTGCTAAATTACATACCGTAGATAACAACTCCATTCTCACTACGGAGTCCTTAGCCTCCCCCCAACCAGCAGAGGATAATGACCCAGCAACCCAGGTAGAGGATTGGTGTCAGCAGCTCCATGTCGGGACAGACACCACTCCAGCCCACCAGAAACAGGGAGTACTTCGAGTGGTACAGGAGTACACACAGGTATTTAGCAAACACCCACTTGACTTTGGGACAATTAAGGGAGTACAACACCATATCCCTACAGGCAACCATCCACCCATTAAAGAGCGGTACAGGCCTATACCTCCAGCACACTACCAGAAAGCCAAGGAGATGTTGCGTGACATGAAGGAAGCAGGGGTGATAAGGGATAGTTGTAGTCCCTGGGCAGCACCTCTAGTCCTAGTCAGGAAAAAGGACGGAAGCATGAGAATGTGTGTAGATTACAGACAAGTGAATCGCATTACACATAAGGATGCATACCCTTTACCACGCATTGAGGAATCCTTAGCTGCCTTAAAAACTGCTAACTACTTTTCCACCCTTGACCTCACTAGTGGGTACTGGCAAGTAGCTGTGGCTGAGGAGGATCGAGAGAAGACGGCTTTCACCACCCCGATGGGACTCTGTGAGTTTGACAGGATGCCGTTTGGACTCAGCAGTGCCCCGGGAATGTTCCAGAGAGTGATGGAGAGTTGCCTGGGGCATCTCAACTTTGAAACCGTGTTGCTGTACCTGGACGACGTAATTGTGTACTCCAAGACGTATGAAGATCATCTGAAGCAACTGGCAGAGGTATTCGAGTCACTGTCCAAGTATGGGATGAAACTGAAGCCTTCAAAGTGCCATCTGCTCAAACAAAAGGTACAGTACTTGGGGCATATTGTCAGCTCAGAAGGAGTAGCGCCAGACCCCGAGAAGGTCACCGCCATCCAGAAATGGCCGGAGCCGAAGAATCTCAAGGAGGTGCGCCAGTTCCTGGGACTGACAGGTTACTACCGGAGGTTTGTAAAGGACTACACCAAGAAAGCAGCGCCTCTGCAGGACCTCCTGGTAGGACAATCCCTCAAGAGCAGAAATTCTCCATTCCACTGGGGTAAAGAACAAGCTGAGGCATTCAAGGAGATGAAGGAGATCCTGACAGGCGATGAGATCTTAGCCTACCCTGACTACAGCCAGCCGTTCCTGCTGTACACTGATGCCAGCAACGAAGGATTGGGAGTGTAAGGTTCTGTGTACATGTTCCTGAAACTCAGTTTGTTCGTCAGCCATTTTACTTTCTGTCTTGCTGCAGCTATCTTGCCCTCAGTCAAAATGGAGTTTCCAGCTTGCATGTTCCCGCCCTGATTCTCTCCTTTTGCTTCTTAAGCAGCCACAGCTGAGCAATCAGTGCTTCAGAATCTAGCCTGCAGTGAACCTGTGACCTGACTCCTAAAGCCTTGGACCTTGTACTCCAGCTATTCCTACTGAGGAACTCTGAAGCACTTGTGGACTCTGAACCCTGCTCTTTGAAAGACCCACGTTTGCATGGACTTACGGTAACAGAGAAGAAGATCCTGAACCTGTTGTGGAGAGTGATTGCTGAGCTTAGATTACTCTGGCCTGCTGTGTCTCCTGCTTCTGTGTCTTCAAACTGTGTGACTATTTTTGCCAACTTGTATGAAGTAATACAAGACTTTCTATATCAAACCTGTGTCTCATGTATTTTCATCGCACCCAAGCACAAGACGCTATATGAACTGTACTACATACATTACAAGATTCTGAAGCCAAAACGTTAGTGTCTGCTGGGTCTGGAAAGGCTGTGTCTGCTGTAACTGTGGATATCGGATGTCCGGTTGTACTTTCTGTGATGACAGTGGTTGTGACTTCTCACAACCATTCCAGGTGAGCAATTCCCTTAAGTGTTTTTTTTTCTGCAGTGTTACCACAGGTAAACACTATTGTTTTTTTTTTCTTTTCTCTTTTTTGTCTGCTGTAACTTTGGATATCAGATGTGGGATGATTTAGAGAATCCTGCTTTGAGCAGGGGGTTGGACCAGAAGGCCCAGGAGGTCCCTTCCAACTCTACCATTCTATGATTCTATGATTCTATGTCCGGGTGAACTTTCTGTGATGATAGTGGTTGTGACTTCTCACAGCCATTCCAGGTGAGCAGTTCCCTTAATTTTTTTTTCTCTCTGCAGTGTTACCACAGGTAAACACTATTGTTTTTTTTTTCTCCTCTCCTCTTCTTCCAGTACTCCTGTCTTAAAAGATCTGGAAAATGGAGGCCCGCATAAAGGAACTTTGCGGAGTGACTGATAATATCCTTGCAGATTTGCAGAATATAAAGACCCGTTTTTCAAGCCTACAGGACCTCACTAATCACAATTTGCAAGTGTTTGGACAGACTGCCCAGGATTTGCGAGCCAGGATTGAGGTTCTAGAAGAGCGAGTCCAGGCTCCTGCCGTAGCCCCGAGTTCTGGGATTCCCAAGTTGCCCCCTTTTCGTTTTGGCGGTGAACGTGAGAAATTCAGGGGATTTATTAATCAATGCAATCTTTTTTTTTCTGCACATGCTTCACAATTTCCCACTGAACGATCTAAGGTGCTTACTATAATTATGTTGCTTACCAACAAGGCTTTGATGTGGGCAAACCCTCTGATTGAGACTGAGGATGATTGTTTGAATCACCTTGATGCTTTTATTTCAGCCATGGGGCAGGTGTTTGATGACCCCAATCGAGGTGCAACAGCTGAAGCAGCCATGTTAGCTTTGCGCCAAGGTAAGCACTCGGTAGCTGAATATGCCTTGGATTTCAGGAGATGGGCCCTTGATACCACCTGGGACAGTTCCGCCAAAAAATCTATTTTTCGAAAGGGGTTATCTCCACTGATTAAGGATGAACTTGCTCGTGCCGACCCTCCCACTGCGTTAGGTGACTTTATTAACTACTGCATCCGTATTGATACTCGTCTGACTGAACGCAGGCAAGAGAGATGGTTCGAAAGCAATCGCACTAACCTTTTCCTACCTTCCTCTCCAGCTAAGGAACCTTTGAGTAGGATTACACGGGAACCTGAACCTGAACCCATGCAGGTAGACTCTTTACAACGACGGGTTAGTGATGCACGCAAGGAACATCGTTTTAAGGAGAATCTATGTTTCTATTGTGGTAAGTCAGGGCACTTCATTATAAACTGCCCCAGCCGTTCTCGTAAGACTACTGCAGCACTCATTCATTGTGAGTGTTGCGAGAGGGGATCTGTCAGGTCCGAGCCTCAGGCTCCAGAGAGATCTGCAGCAACAGATCTTGATTTCTCGGACTTAAACTCCGTTACCTCTGAGGACGTTGACTGTGTAAACGCTGCCATTTTTCAAGTTTCCTCAGCGGTGTCCCAGCTGAGTTGTAAGAAAAACAATTCTCATTGCTTTCTTTCCATCAAACTCTGGGTTGACTCAGCTTGGGTGTCTAGCTCTGCTATGATCGACTCAGGGGCAAGTGGAAATTTTATGGATGTCTCCTTTGCTCTGAAACAGGGGATACGTTCAGTGAAGAAGGCTACTCCAGTACAGATGGAAACTGTGGATGGCTCCCTGCTGACCTCTGGACCAGTGGATCAGGAAACAGAGCCTTTGAGGGTTCTTATGGGTAAAGATCATCAAGAGAAACTGTCCTTTATGCTTATCTCTTCTCCCCACTTTCCCATTATTCTAGGGCTACCATGGCTGCAGGCTCAGAATCCTACCATTAACTGGGAGACCAAGGAATTACACTTTCCAGAGAAACAGATGAGTCCAAAAGTTTCAGCTTGCTCTGTTCCTAAAGGAACCATGTCAGTCCCTGAACTACCAGCTATATACCAGGACTATGTGGATTTATGTGACAAGAACGCTGACCAGCTTCCTCCTCACCGTCCATATGATTGTCCAATTGAATTATTGCCTGGAGCAGAGATACCTTTTGGCAAGATCTACCCCTGGCGGGGCCCGAGCTAAAGGCTTTAAAGGATTACATAGACGAAAATCTAGCCAAGGGCTTCATACGCCCCTCTTCATCTCCTGCAGGTGCACCCATCTTCTTTGTAAAGAAGAAAGATGGATCTCTGAGACCATGCGTAGACTATAGGGAACTCAATAAGGTTACTATTAGAAACCGTTATCCATTGCCTTTAATCCCTGAGTTATTGGAGAGAGTGCGACATGCCAAAATTTTCTCTAAACTAGATCTTCGTGGGGCCTATAACTTAGTCCGTATTAGACCTGGGGATGAATGGAAGACTGCATTCAGGTCACGCTATGGACACTTTGAATATCTAGTTATGCCTTTTGGTCTGAGTACCGCCCCAGCCACTTTCCAACACTTGGTGAATGACATCTTCAGGGATCTCCTAGATACATTCGTGGTAATTTATTTGGATGATATTCTAATTTTTTCTAACTCCACAGAGGAACATCATGGACATGTGAGAATGGTCTTGGAACGTCTAAGACAAAATCATCTTTACATTAAACTTGAAAAGTGTGAATTCCATAGGACCGAAATTCAATTTCTGGGGTATGTACTGTCTACACAAGGAATTAGTATGGATGGAAGCAAAACCCAAGCCATCAAGGATTGGCCAAGTCCTAGAAATGTGAAGGAGGTACAGCGCTTCATCGGGTTTGCCAACTTCTATAGACGTTTCATTAGAAATTTCTCTGAGGTAGTGTCACCTATCACCCAACTTACCCGGAAAGAGTCTAGGTTCTCCTGGACTCCCCAAGCCCAGGAAGCATTTTCCCGTCTAAAAGATAAATTTACCACTGCACCTATCCTAGTACATCCCAACCCCGAGCTTGCCTCATAATAGAGGTGGATGCTTCAGACTGTGCCGTTGGAGCTATACTCTCTCAGAGAACAGGTGAGAAGAATGTCTTGCATCCCTGTGCCTTCTTTTCCCAGCAGTTGTCTTCGGCTGAGAGGAACTACGATGTGGGCAATAGAGAGTTGTTGGCCATTATTGCCGCCTTCAAAGAATGGAGACACCTTCTTCAGGGAGCTGCACAGCAAATAGTCGTCCTGACAGACCATCGTAACCTTGAGTTTATCAGGTCGGCTAAGTGCCTGACTCCTCGCCAGGCTCGCTGGAATCTTTTCTTAAACCAATTTAATTTTATCATTTCTTATAGACCAGGATCGCGCAATGGAAAGGCTGATGCACTCTCTAGGATTTACTCAGCAGAGACACGTCCAATTACTCCTCCTAAGACTATTCTTCCTGACTCTAGATTCCTAGGAGTAATTCATAATCAAGACCTACTTAAGGACATCAAGGAAGCATACCATGCGGATTCCTTTTTGGCACAACCCCCAAGGGACGTAAGTCTTGTCTTTAACCCCTTCACCCCCAAGGGTGGTTTGCACGTTAATGACCGGGCCAATTTTTACAATTCTGACCACTGTCTCTTTATGAGGTTATAACTCTGGAACGCTTCAACGGATCTTCGCGATTCTGAGATTGTTTTCTCGTGACATATTGTACTTCACGTTAGAAGTAAAATTTCTTCGATATAACTTGCGTTTATTTTTGAAAAAAAACGCAAATATGGCGAAAATTTTTAAAATTTTGCAATTTTCAAACTTTGAATTTTTATTCCCTTAAAACAGAGAAATATGTCACATAAAATAGTTAAGAAATAACATTTCCCACATGTCTACTTTACATCAGCACAATTTTGGAACCAAAATTTTTTTTTGTTAGGAAGTTATAAGGGTTAAAAGTTGACCAGCGATTTCTCATTTTTACAACAAAATTTACAAAGCCATTTTTTTTAGGGACCACCTCTCATTTGAAGTCACTTTGAGGGGTCTATATGGCAGAAAATACCCAAAAGTGACACCATTCTAAAAACTGCACCCCTCAAGGTACTCAAAACCACATTCAAGAAGATTATTAACCCTTCAGGTGCTTCACAGGAACTAAAGCAACGTGGAAGGAAAAAATGAATATTTAACTTTTTAGCCACAAAAATGATCTTTTACAAACTTTTTTTTTATTTTCACAAGGGTAAAAGGAGAAAATGGACAAATAAGGTTGTTATGCAATTTCTCCTGAGTACGCCAATACCCAATATGTGGGGGAAAACCACTGTTTGGGCACACGGCAGAGCTCGTAAGGGAAGGAGCGCCGTTTGACTTTTTCAAACTAAAATTGGCTGGAATTGAGATTGGACGCCATGTCGTGTTTGGAGAGCCCCTGATGCGCCTAAACAGTGGAAACCCCCACAAGTGACACCATTTTGGAAACTAGACCCCCTAAGGTACTTATCTAGATCTGTTGTGAGCACTTTGAACTCCCAAGTGTTTCACAAAAGCTTATAATGCCTGGGTGTGAAAAAAAAAAAAAACAATTTTCCACAAAAATGATTTTTTAGTCCCAAATTTTTGAATTTTCCCAAGGAAATTGGACCCCAAAAGTTGTTGTCCAATTTGTCCTGAGTACGCTGATACCCCATATGTGGGGGGGGGGAACTGTTTGGGTGCACGGCAGGGCTTGGAAAGGAAGTAGTAACGTTTTGGAATGCAGACGTTGATGGGGGTCATGTTCCGTTTGCAGTGCCCCAGATGAGCCTAAACAGTGGAAACCCCCCACAAGTGACCCCATTTTGGAAACTATACCCCCTAAGGAACTTATCTAGATCTTTGGTGAGCACTTTGAACCCCCAAGTGCTTCACACAAGTTTATAATGCCCGGGCATGAAAAAAAAAATCCTATTTTTTTCCCACAAAAATTATCTTTTAGTCACTAATTTTTTATTTTCTCAAGGGTAACAGGAGAAATTGGACCACATAAGTTGTTGTACAATTTGTCCTGAGTACGCTGATACCCCATATGTGGGTGGGAACCACTGTTTGGGCGCACGGCAGAGCTCGGAATGGAAGGAGCACCATTTGACTTTTTCCAACCAAAATTGGCTGGAATTGAGATTGGATGCCATGTTGCATTTGGAGAGCCCCTGATGTGCCTAAACAGTGGAAACCCCCCACAAGTGACCCCATTTTGGAAACTAGACCCCCTAAGGAACTTTTCTAGATCTTTGGTGAGCAATTTGAACCCCCAAGTGCTTCACACAAGTTTATAACGTAGAGCCGTAAAATTTAAAAATCATATTTTTTCCACAAAAATGATCTTTTCACCCCAATTTTTATTTTTCCAAGGGTAACAAGACTCCAAAAGTTATTGTGCAATTTGTCCTGAGTGCGCTGATACCCCATATGTGGGGGTAAACCACTGTTTGGGTGCATGGCAGAGTTTGGAAGGGAAGGAGCGCCGTCTGACTTTTTCAACGCAGAATTGGCTGGACGCCATGTCGTGTTTGGAGAGCTCCTGATCTGCCTAAACAGTGGAAACCCCCATAAATGACGCCATTTTGGAAACTAGACCCCTCAAGGAACTTATCTAGATGTGTGGTGAGAACTTTTAACCCCCAGGTGTTTCACTAAAGTTTATAACGTACAGCCGTAAAATAAAAAATCCTTTTTTTTTTTTACAAAAATTATTTTTTCGTCCCCAATATTTTATTTTCACAAGGGTAACAGAAGAAATTGGAACCCAAAAGTTGTTGTCCAATTTGTCCTGAGTACGCTGATACCCAATATGTGGAGAAAACTACTGTATGGGCGCACGTCAGGGCTCGGAAGGGAAGTAGTGACGTTTTGGATTGCAGACTTTGATGGAATGGTCTGGGGGCGTCATGTCACATTTGGAGAGCCCCTGATGCACCTATACAGTGGAAACCCCCCACAAGTGACCCCATTTTGGCAAATAGACCCCACAAGGAACTTATCTAGATGTGTGGTGAGCACTTTGAACCCCGAAGTGCTTCACAGAAGTTTCTAAGGTACAGCCGTAAAAATAAAAAATCTTTTTTTTTTTTACAAAAATGATTTTTTTTGCCCCCAATATTTTATTTTCACAAGGGTAACAGGAGAAATTGGACCCCAAAAGTTGTTGTCCAATTTGTCCTGAGTACGCTGATACCCAATATGTGGGAGAAAACTACTGTATGGGCGCACGTCAGGGCTCGGAAGGGAAGTAGTGACGTTTTGGATTGCAGACTTTGATGGAATGGTCTGGGGGCGTCATGTCGCATTTGGAGAGCCCCTGATGCGCCTAAACAGTGGAAACCCCCCACAAGTGACCCCATTTTGGAAAATAGACCCCACAAGGAACTTGTCTAGATGTGTGGTGAGCACTTTGAACCCCGAAGTGCTTCACAGAAGTTTATAACGCACAGCCGTAAAAATAAAAAATCCTTTTTTTTTTTGCAAAAATGATTTTTTTGCCCCAAATTTTATTTTTTCAAGGGTAACAGGAGAAATTGGACCCACAAAAGATGTTGTCCAATTTGTCCTGAGTACGCTGATATCCAATATGTGGGAGAAAACTACTGTATGGGTACACGTTGGGGCTCGGAAGGGAAGTAGTGACGTTTTGGATTGCAGACTTTGATGGAATGGTCTGGGGGCGTCATGTCGCATTTGGAGAGCCCCTGATGCGCCTAAACAGTGGAAATCCCCAACAAGTGACCCCATTTTGGAAAATAGACCCCACAAGGAACTTATCTAGATGTGTGGTGAGCGCTATGAAGCCCCAAGTGCTTCACAGAAGTTTATAATGTACAGCCATAAAAACAAAAAAATATTTTTTTTTGTACAAAAATGATATTTTCGCCCCCAGTTTTTTATTTTCCCAAGGGTAGCAGAAGAAATAGGACAAATTGCACAATAACTCTTGGGGTCCAGAGTACGCTGATACCCCATATGTGGGGATAAACTACTGTTTGGATGCATGGCAGAGCTGAGAAGTGAAGGAGCACCGTTTGACTTTTTCAACGCAGAATTGGCTGGAATTGAGATCAGACGCCATGTCACATTTGGAGAGCCCCTGATGTGCCTAAACAGCGGAAACCCCCCAATTCTAACTCCAACTCTAACCCCAACACACCCCTAACCCTAGTCCCAACCCTAACCACAAACCTAACCCTAACACACCCCTAATCCCAACCCTAACCCTAATCCTAACTTTAGCGCCAACCCTAACCCTAACTTTAGCCGCAACCCTAACCCTAACCCTAATGGGAAAATGGAAATAAATACTTTTTTTTAATTTTATTATTTTTCCCTTACTAAGGGGGTGATAAAGGGGGGTTTGATTTACTATTTATAGCGGGTTTTTATGATTGGCAGCTGTCACGCTAAAAGACGCTTTTTATTGCAAAAATAGTTTTTGCATCATCACATTTTGAGAGCTATAATTTTTGCATATTTTGGCCCACAGAGTCATGTGAGGTCTTATTTTTTGCGGGACGAGTTGACGTTTTTATTGGTACTATTTTCGAGCACGTGACGTTTTTTGATCGCTTTTTATTTCGATTTTTGGGAGGTTAGAATGAACAAAAATCAGCAATTCATGAATTTCTTTTGGGGGAGGCGTTTATACCGTTCCGCGTGTGGTAAAATTGATAAAGCAGTTTTATTCTTCGGGTCAGTACGATTATGGCGATACCTCATTTATATCATTTTTTCATGTTTTGGCGCTTTTATAGAATAAAAACAATTTTATATAAAAAATAATTATTTTTGCATCGCTTTATTCTGCGAGCTATAACTTTTTTATTTTTTCGCTGATGATGCTTTATGACAGCTCGTTTTTTGCGGGACAAGATGACGTTTTCAGCGGTACCATGTATTTTTATATCGGTCTTTTTGATCGCGTGTTATTCCACTTTTTGTTCGGCGGTATGATGATAAAGCATTGATTTTTTGCTTCTTTTTTTTTTTTTTTTTTTTTAAGGGGTTCACTAAAGGGGTTAACTAGTTGGACAATTTTATAGGGGGGGTCGTTACGGACGCGGCGATACCAAATATGTGTACTTTTATTGTTTGTTTTTTTTTATTTACAGGAAGAAGTGAATTTATTGGGGAATATTTTTTTTTTTTTTTATTTATTTTGGATTTTTTTTTTACACATGTTTATTTTTACTTTTTTAACTTTTTTACTTTGTCCCAGGGTGGGACATCACAGTATTTTATCAGATCGCTGGTGTGGCAGTGTGCACAGCACTCTGTCACACCAGCGATCGCACAGGCATAGATGCAGGCTTCTCAGTGCCTGCTCTCGGCAGGCACTGAGGTAGCCGCCACCCTCCAGGACCCCGGCGCCATCTTGGATCCGGGTCCTGGGAGGGAGGAAGCCCTCAGAACAGCGCGATCACATCGCGCTGCTCTGAGGGTCTCAGGGGGGCGCGCAGGGAGCCCCCACCCTGCGCGATCCTCCCCTGTGCCCCCAGTACACCGCGATCATGTTTGATCGCGGTGTGCTAGGGGTTAATGTGCCGGGAGCGGTCCGTGACCGCTCCTGACACACAGTCATGGGTGTCAGCTGTGATAATCAGCTGACACCCGGCGGCGATTAGCTGCGCTCCCCTCAGGAGCGCAGCTGATCGCCTATGACGTACTATCCCGTCCCCGGTCATACGGGCCCAGGTACCATGGACGGGATAGTACGTCCGATGGCAGTAAGGGGTTAAGAATGGTGTGTGGATTCAGGGACAACGCCTGTATATTCCTGAAACAGTCAGATTGAGAGTATTACAACTCATTCACGATTCCAAGATAGCTGGGCATAGAGGAATTCTAAAGACACAGGAATTTCTCTCTCGTTTCTTTTGGTGGCCCACTTGCAGGAAGGATGTTTTAAACTATGTCACTTCATGTGAAGTCTGTGCAAGATGCAAAACACCTCGCTCCTCACCAACTGGTCTGTTACAGCCTCTTCCCACCCCATCCCGCCTGTGGGGATCCATTTCTATGGACTTCATTGTGGAGTTACCAACCTCTCAAGGGAAGAACACCATTCTAGTGGTGGTTGACCGTCTAACAAAGGCAGCTCATTTTATCCCTTGTGTCGGCTTACCCACTGCAAAACAGACATCAGATTTGATGATTAAAGATGTGTTTCGCTTACATGGAGTACCGGATGAGGTTATTTCGGATCGAGGGGTGCAATTCACTTCTAGGTTTTGGCAAAATTTCTGTGCAGCATTGGACATTAAAGTAAACCTTTCTTCTGCTTTTCATCCCCAGACTAATGGACAGACCGAACGAACCAATCAAACCCTGGAGCAGTATCTCCGCTGCTTTATCTGCCACCTACAGGATGATTGGGTGGATCTACTTCCATTAGCTGAGTTCTCGTATAACAACTCTCAGAGTGCCTCCACTAAGCAGTCTCCTTTTTACTCTAATCTAGGTTATCATCCTAACATTCTACCACGATTTCCCATAGAAACGCCTTTACCAGCAGTGGCTGAAAGAATCACGTCTTTACAGAAGAATATGGATCTTCTAAAGGAGAATCTGGAATCGGCTCAGGAAAGGTACAAGAAAGCAGCAGATACATTTCGTAAACCTGCACCAGCTTTCAAGGTAGGAGACTTGGTCTGGCTGTCAACCAGAAATCTTAAGTTAAGGATTCCATCGTCTAAGTTGGGACATAAGTACATTGGACCCTATAAAATCAGTAAAATTATAAGTGCCGTTGCTTGTCGTCTTCAACTGCCCAGAACTATGAGAATTCACCCTGTCTTTCATATATCCCTACTAAAGGCTGCGACACCCAATACGTTTCCTGGACGTTCTTCTCCTTGCCCTGACCCAGTGCTAGTCGATGGTCAGGAAGAATTTGTGGTGGAAAGGATTTTAGATTCCAGGTTGTATAGAAATCAGTTACAATATCTGATTAAATGGCAGGGCTACCCAGTGGAGGACAACTCATGGGAACCAGTCAATAACGTTAATGCTCCTCGCTTGCTCCGTCAGTTTCATCAGAGGTACCCACACAAGCCTGGCCTGAGGTCATCCGGAGGTTGTCCCTAAGGGGGGAGTAATGTAAGGTTCTGTGTACATGTTCCTGAAACTCAGTTTGTTCGTCAGCCATTTTACTTTCTGTCTTGCTGCAGCTATCTTGCCCTCAGTCAAAATGGAGTTTCCAGCTTGCATGTTCCCGCCCTGATTCTCTCCTTTTGCTTCTTAAGCAGCCACAGCTGAGCAATCAGTGTTTCAGAATCTAGCCTGCAGTGAACCTGTGACCTGACTCCTAAAGCCTTGGACCTTGTACTCCAGCTATTCCTACTGAGGAACTCTGAAGCACTTGTGGACTCTGAACCCTGCTCTTTGAAAGACCCACGTTTGCATGGACTTACGGTAACAGAGAAGAAGATCCTGAACCTGTTGTGGAGAGTGATTGCTGAGCTTAGATTACTCTGGCCTGCTGTGTCTCCTGCTTCTGTGTCTGCAAACTGTGTGACTATTTTTGCCAACTTGTATGAAGTAATACAAGACTTTCTATATCAAACCTGTGTCTCATGTATTTTCATCGCACCCAAGCACAAGACGCTATATGAACTGTACTACATACATTACAGGGAGCTGTTCTCAGTCAGAAGCAAAATGGCCTCGAGAAAGTCATCGCATATGCCAGCAGGAAGCTCCCGCCGACCGAGAGGAACCCAGAGAACTATAGCAGCTTCAAGTTGGAGTTCCTGGCGCTGGTCTGGGCCATTACAGAAAGGTTCAAGCATTACCTAGCCTCAAGCAAGTTCACTGCTTACACTGACAATAACCCCTTGACACATCTTGAAACAGCCAAGCTGGGAGCCATGGAGCAACGTTGGATGGCTCGGTTGTCGAACTATCAATTCACAATCAAGTACAGGGCGGGCCGTAAGAATGCCAACACTGATGCCTTGTCCAGAATGCCGCATGAGTCCGACACAGAAGAGGAATTGGATGACCTAGAAGAGATTGAGCTACCTGCATTCCACAGAAATGGGATGATCCACGAGCAACGAGCCTGCAGGAGGCAGCGTGGTAAGACGTTAAACCCTTTACCTCACCACAGCTGGAAGGAGACCCAGGACAGTGACCCGGTTGTCAGCCGTATCAAGGAGCTGATAACTCAGGAAGGTTCCTCCTTGGAGAAGGAAGCGTCTCAGCAAGCAAAGCAGCTGTGGAATGAGAGAAGCCGGCTGTTTATCTACCGAGAGAAGCTGTGCCGAAGGTACGTCAACCCAAGAACCCATGAGATGGTATGGCAGATAGTAGTCCCCAGAACGGACATCCAGATGGTGTTGGAAGCCTACCACGATCGAGCGGGCACTTTGGCTGGAAGAAGCTGGAAACCCTGCTGAAGTGTCGTTTCTACTGGGTGGGAATGCGCAGTTCCATCGAAAAATGGTGTAAAAACTGTGTGTCCTGTAGCCTCCGAAGAAAAGACTACAGCAGCCAGAAAGCACCTCTGCAACCCATCAAAACGACTCGTCCCTTGGAGATCGTGGCCTTGGACCATGTCAAGTTGTCACCCAGCCGGTCGGGATACTCGTATGCCCTGACGATGGTGGATCACTACTCCAGGTTCCTGGTGGTCGCCCCTGTCAAAGATCTGACAGCAGAAACAGCAGCAAAGACGTTTCAAGCGTATTTCTGCAGACCCCATGGATGTCCAGAGCAAGTGTTAACTGATCAGGGTCCTGCCTTTGAAGCCGAGTTGTTTAAGGAATTCTGTAATTTGTACGGATGCAAGAAGATA
>JARQOD010002625.1:0-75144 GCA_033576555.1 Oophaga sylvatica | reverse complement strand
TTTGGCAGCCCTTTTTCGGAAGGGTCTGTCAGATAATGTAAAGGATGCTATGGTGGGATTCCCTGTCCCCTCTGGTCTCAATGATTCTATGTCATTAGCGATTCAAATTGACAGACGTTTGCGTGAGCGGAGAAGTATGCGTGGAATAGTGTTGCTTTGTGAACCTGCTTCTGAATCCATGCAGTGTGATAGAGTGGTTTCTGGGGCACAGCGTCATGAGTTTCGAAAGCGCAATGGGTTATGTTTCTACTGTGGTGATGCCTCTCATGCTATTTCAGTCTGCCCTAAGCGGGGAAGACGTTTTGCACGCTCAGTTGTCTTGGGTAGTGTTCATGTGTAGCCCTGGTGTGTAAGGCACACATAAAACCCTGGAGGATGTGCGGAGAGGTAACAGTTTAATGCTTGATATCCATTCACTCCATCACACACTTGGACACACCCATAGGGTATATAAGGTAGTGACATGCAGCGGAGCTCAGTCAGTTTCCTGTCTTCGGACAGAGGAGTCAAGCCTTGGGTGGCTCAGGAGTGAGTCATCCCACCAGTGTGCAGTCTGTGCAGGAGGAGAGGAGATCAGATTGCATTTCCTGTCAGAGCTTTGTGTGAGCTAAAGTCAGACAGACGGAGACAGCTTTGGAGAAAGGGAAGTTTGCAGCAGAAACTTCAGTCGCCTGTCCCAAGGACAGTGAAGTTCAGTTGATGTGTTCCTGAACTAGGAGAATACTGAGAATCTGTCAGCGAGCTCCAAGGAAGAAGTAAGAAAGGATTGACTTTTACTACCATCCTAGGAAGTGTGGAGTGCTTATGCTAAGAGCGCGAACAGGGCGAAGGGCGCAGTGGAAGAAGTTAGAGAAGTGCCTTAGATATAGAATTGTCTGCACTACTAGCCGGTCACTGGGACCGAAGTGTTGCTATCGCTTCACGCATAGTAACGGAACAACCAGAGTCTTACTGGACCTTAGGTCGCAGAAAGCAGCCCTCGGAGAGTCGGTACGTAACCGGAGTCAGGTGGAATAGGGACTTTGCGCTAGGCCAAGCATAGAAGAACCTAGTTTCATCACTGGAAGGCTCCACCACAATGCTGACCGGGCAGTACAGCTATGGAGTTAGCTGGAGTATTTGGAGTTAACTTAGCTCTATGCTAGTTGGACTCATCATATTGAAAGTAAAGGAGGCCTCTAACCTGTTCAGCTGTTATCTCGAAGCACATTCTCCACCCTGACCAGTTCCCCGGGACCTGCCTAAACATCTGACAAGTAAAAGGTATGGAAAGACGCTGGATGGTGTGAGACTGATTCATTTATCTGCACCCTACATCATTATAACCATAGACTTTGAGGGACCAGTCCCACCTGTGGGGGACCCGTCATCTAGCTGCCACAACATCCCCTCAGAGATCTACAGCAGCGCTGGTCTTAGTGACTAGAAAACTACAGGTGGCGTCACGAACTGTTATCTACCAAATCCCCTGTAAATAATTCCCCCCCATCATACGCCTGACCGCCAGGGCCACGGACCGAGCCACGCTACCAGTGACATTCCCTATAGAAATCTACAGGCTCGGCTCCGAGTACCCCATAGCCCTGGTAACCCACAATTGTGGTGCGGGTCACACAAATTTTGGCGTCACGAACAGGATTCGAAACTTGCAGCATTGCGAGTCCTGTGTGCCTGTGAAGTGTTTTGGTGAAAAAGACTGTTGCTGTTGTTTGGCGCCGGGTACCGCCATTTTGCCGCCAGGTTGGCGCCCTGAGGCGCTGGTGAAGAAGGTGGGCGTACCTTCGTGGGCGTGTACCCCCCTGAAGCGCGAAAAGTTATGGCCGCCCTCTCCAAGGCCTATTACAATGTGAGATCCAGCCCCACTGCTAAAGAAATACGCCTCCTCTTCATCCTCTATGCGAAGACGAGGAGACGCAAACCCCGCCTCCACGGAAGAGACCAGACTGTTCTGGAAAAGTACCTGAGTCGGACTTGGAGTATGATGGAGGCAGGACGTGTGCAGCCGAGCAGGGAAGCGGTGGAAGGCAGGCCCCGTTCCCCAGCCAAGCTGCCACTAGAACCGGAGCCATCTGTGGTCCGGCACCTGCAGCAAGCCTTGCTGGAGATTGGAGAAGAAAACGCAAGGTTAAAGAAAATGATCCTGCAACGACCTGGCGTGGAGGAGATTGAGAAACGCCGGCGTAACCAGATACAGCGGCGGCTGTGGGACGCGGTGTTCTCTCCCTTCGACGACCCTCCGCCATTTGAATTGCCCAAATTTCTGCTGCCCAAGGCTAAGGAGCAACCGGAGGCTACCCCCAAAAGGACCGACCCTGATCCCACCGATGGAGCGGTGGAGGCGAAGGAGGTTGAGGAGGTCCTGCCCGTTCCGGAACGCCCGCCCGGCCAGGAGGCCGCAGCAGATGATTGTTCCCCGGTAGGGACACCGGAGGGATCCTGTCCGTCGCTGCCGGAGGTCGACTGGGACGCGATGGAGCGTCTTGATGACGTCGCATATGCCGTAAAATGGGAAAGTGCGTGGCAGCAACGCCGACAGGAGGAAGAACAGGAGGCCCAGCGTAACCGACAGCGGCAGCATGCAGAGCTCATCGCGGACAAGGAGACCGTTCGCCGCGATAAAGGTACCCGGAGGGAACCACGACGTCAGGGGTGCGTCACCGAATTCCAGTTCCGCAAGGGCTGGGGTTTTATCCGGGAACCGGGACTTTACCCAGGGGTATTTGTGAGCCGACGCGATGTAGAGTCCCACCTACCACAAGGCCATCCGGGAAGGGACCTGGTTAATGGGGACATAGTCACCTACACACGGCACTGGGGTATGAAGGGATGGTATGCCCTTAATGTCACAATCGTCCGTGACCCCGTCCCTGACGCAGGTAACGTCACCATTGCCAGCGCGTCACAGTCCCGAGCTTCCGCTGCACCAGGCCGTGCCCCGGCATCGCCCCCTGAATGTCCATTGCAGTTTGAAGCGCCCCCGGCATATTCTGCTCTGCCAGTGCCTCGCACCAAATCGCAACCCGCGACCCCGTTCAAATCACAAATTATACCGCCGGACGTGGCGGCACCAGCAGCGATGCCATCAGTATCTTGTAATGACGAGATACCCGTTGCGCCCCCAGTGGTTCGCACAAGGACTGTAGCGACCCAAACCCTGATAGCAGGTCACGACCTGTTTGTCATGTGCTCTAAGGAGCATCGCATTGTTCCAGCCCCCGGGGTGGAAAATGTCATTGAAGTCTGCAAGAAAATGTGAAGACCGGTAGGACCCAGACAGGGGTTTACCGCAACTAAGAAGATGTAAAAAGTTTTTGATAAAAGAAATAATTGCTGTTTTGCACTTTATTGCTATGTATAGTGTTTACATAGTTTTGTATATTGAGTAGAATACCCGGCTGGGTAAAAGGAATTTTGAAAAGTTGAAGAATTTTGAGAAATTAAAAAGTAATATGTTGATTGCATAGTTTTACATATAGGATACCCTGATTGGGTAAATACCGTGAGAAGTATAATGTGAGTTTCAGAAGTTACCAATATGTGTCTTTTATTATGTCATGGACTGAGAGGCTGAGGACTGTGCCAGCCCAGAACTTATCTTTGTACATAGTTGCGCTTCGGTGCATTATATTGGTTTCACACGAAGCCACTATTATACAACTACCTCAGAAGAAAAACCCGTATGGTGGGGCCCAGGAAGAGGTCTGCAATAAAGTCCTGCAGCCCACCCAGGACCTACGTGGGAGGTTTTTGGTGCGGGTCCTCCAAAAAGAATAAAGTCAAGTATTAATGTGAATATTTATTGAGTGTCTTGATGTTTTGATACTTTTGTATTTTCCTACTGTACAAAATGCAACGTTTTAAGAATCCTCACCTCCCGGATGGGAAGAGTTGTAATGTTTATTGTTAATGCAAAACAAAATGTCTTTCTTCTTATATTTCACAGCCCGGGAGTGCTGTATTTTACCAAGGGGGGATGTGTAGCCCTGGTGTGTAAGGCACACATAAAACCCTGGAGGATGTGCGGAGAGGTAACAGTTTAATGCTTGATATCCATTCACTCCATCACACACTTGGACACACCCATAGGGTATATAAGGTAGTGACATGCAGCGGAGCTCAGTCAGTTTCCTGTCTTCGGACAGAGGAGTCAAGCCTTGGGTGGCTCAGGAGTGAGTCATCCCACCAGTGTGCAGTCTGTGCAGGAGGAGAGGAGATCAGATTGCATTTCCTGTCAGAGCTTTGTGTGAGCTAAAGTCAGACAGACGGAGACAGCTTTGGAGAAAGGGAAGTTTGCAGCAGAAACTTCAGTCGCCTGTCCCAAGGACAGTGAAGTTCAGTTGATGTGTTCCTGAACTAGGAGAATACTGAGAATCTGTCAGCGAGCTCCAAGGAAGAAGTAAGAAAGGATTGACTTTTACTACCATCCTAGGAAGTGTGGAGTGCTTATGCTAAGAGCGCGAACAGGGCGAAGGGCGCAGTGGAAGAAGTTAGAGAAGTGCCTTAGATATAGAATTGTCTGCACTACTAGCCGGTCACTGGGGACCGAAGTGTTGCTATCGCTTCACGCATAGTAACGGAACAACCAGAGTCTTACTGGACCTTAGGTCGCAGAAAGCAGCCCTCGGAGAGTCGGTACGTAACCGGAGTCAGGTGGAATAGGGACTTTGCGCTAGGCCAAGCATAGAAGAACCTAGTTTCATCACTGGAAGGCTCCACCACAATGCTGACCGGGCAGTACAGCTATGGAGTTAGCTGGAGTATTTGGAGTTAACTTAGCTCTATGCTAGTTGGACTCATCATATTGAAAGTAAAGGAGGCCTCTAACCTGTTCAGCTGTTATCTCGAAGCACATTCTCCACCCTGACCAGCTCCCCGGGACCTGCCTAAACATCTGACAAGTAAAAGGTATGGAAAGACGCTGGATGGTGTGAGACTGATTCATTTATCTGCACCCTACATCATTATAACCATAGACTTTGAGGGACCAGTCCCACCTGTGGGGGACCCGTCATCTAGCTGCCACAACATCCCCTCAGAGATCTACAGCAGCGCTGGTCTTAGTGACTAGAAAACTACAGGTGGCGTCACGAACTGTTATCTACCAAATCCCCTGTAAATAATTCCCCCCCATCATACGCCTGACCGCCAGGGCCACGGACCGAGCCACGCTACCAGTGACATTCCCTATAGAAATCTACAGGCTCGGCTCCGAGTACCCCATAGCCCTGGTAACCCACAATTGTGGTGCGGGTCACACATTCAGACTAAGTTTTTATTAACTGTTACTCTGATATGCTCTCTGTCCTCATTTTCTGCTCAGGCTTTCGTTGATTCGGGAGCAGCTATTAACCTGATGGATTTTGATTTTGCTAAACGTTGTGGGTTTCCCTTGATACCCCTACGGAAGTCTATTCCCCTACTGGGGATCGATTCTACCCCTTTGGCTGAGAATAAACCTCAGTTCTCTACTCAGGTGATAATGAGGGTTGAACCTGATCATCAGGAGAGCTGCAAATTTTTGGTTCTATATAATCTGCATGACATTATCGTACTGGGTTTCCCTTGGTTACAGTCTCATAATCCTGGTTTGGATTGGAAATCTGTGTCTGTAACCAGTTGGGGCTGCCAATGTGTTAATACCAACACTTCTGTTTTTTCTGCCTCCCCCCAGGCGCAGGATGTTCCTGACTTTTTGATTGATTTTTCTGATGTGTTTAGCGAAAGTAAATCTGCATCCTTGCCTCCCCATAGGAGCTATGACTGCGCTATTGAATTAGTGCCTGGTAGTAAATTCCCTAAAGGTCGCCTTTTTAACTTGTCTGTACCTGAACATGACGCTATGCGGTCTTATATCAAGGAGTCATTGGAGAAGGGTCATATCAGACCATCCTCTTCACCCTTAGGTGCCGGTTTTTTCTTTGTGGCCAAAAAGGATGGTTCATTAAGGCCGTGTATTGATTATCGTCTTTTGAACAATATTACTGTGAAATATCAATATCCGTTACCCTTGATTTCTGACCTGTTTTCCAGGGTGAAAAACGCTACTTGGTTTACCAAGCTTGACCTCAGGGGGCATATAACCTTATTCGCATTAAGCACGGGGATGAATGGAAGACTGCATTTAATACCCCTGAGGGGCATTTTGAGTACCTTGTGATGCCCTTTGGGCTCACTAATGCTCCTTCTGTCTTCCAGTCCTTCATGAATGACATTTTCAGGGATTTTGTGGATACATTTCTGATTGTTTATTTGGATGATATCTTGATTTTTTCCAATGACTGGGACTCTCATGTGAAACATGTTCGAACTGTATTCCAGATTTTGAGAGAGAATGCTCTGTATGTGAAGGGATCAAAGTGTCTTTTTGGCGTACAGAGGATCTCATTTTTGGGATTCATTTTGTCCCCATCTGTTATTGAAATGGACCCGGTCAAGGTTCAGGCCATCTGTGATTGGGTCCAACCTACTTCATTAAAGGCTCTTCAAAGATTTTTGGGTTTTGCCAATTTTTATCGTAAATTTATTGGTAATTTCTCGGTTATTGTTAAACCATTAACTGATTTGACCAAAAAGGGTTCTGATGTGGTGAATTGGCCTCCTGAGACAGTCTCTGCATTTCAGGAACTTAAGCAGAGATTCACTTCTGCTCCTGTTCTACGGCAGCCTGATGTTTCTCTGCCATTTCAGGTGGAGGTTGATGCCTCTGAAATTGGGGCAGGTGCCGTTTTGTCCCAAAGAGATCCAGAGACCTCCAAAAGTAACCCTTGTGCCTTTTTCTCTCGAAAATTTTCTCCTACTGAACGTAATTATGACTGTGGTAATCGGGAGTTATTGGCCATGAAGTGGGCTTTTGAAGAGTGGAGACATTGGCTGGAGGGAGCCAAACATCAGGTGGTGGTCCTTACGGATCATAAGAATCTGGTTTGTTGTGAATGGGTTTGAGATGAGTTCTGAGCAGAGGCTCCCTCTGGTGGTTACAAGCGGTGCTAGTGAAGATTGTGAGGACTGGGAATCAGGTGTTACTGACTGGTCTTATATAAGGGAGTCATTTTCCCATCAGGGTTGCCGGTGATCAATTGTTCTGGTCTGAATCCTTTATTCCAGTTTCCTTTGTAGCCTGCTGTGTCGTGTCTGCATCTCCTGCTTACAGATAAGACTTTTGCTTCTTTTGTGTTTTTGCTATATTTTTGCATTTTGTACTGCACTTCTTTGGGGGCCTTCAGGGTCCCCTCCGGGGGCTTCTGCCCTCTCAGTTTAGTTCAGCCACTGAGTTTTGTTCTTTTGCTTTTTCCAGTTTTTTCAGTGGCTGCTGTCTTGATTTTGTTACACCAGAGAACTAATTTAGGTGGTAGAGGTCGTGTGATCTCAGGTGATTTTGAAATTAGTAGAGTTGGTGTTTTTCAGGGTTTTCTGGGATTGCAGTAAGTACCCTTCCTATCCTTTTCTATTTAGATAGTTTGAGCCCCAGCGTTTGCTCATACTATTTTCTTTCTGTGTCAGTATTTCCTCTTGTCTAACCGCCATTACATGTTTGGGGGCTTTCTATTATCTTTGGGGTTCTGCTCCGGGGCAGATAGCTTTCCTGTTTCTGTCTTTGGGTGTAGTTGGTTTCTCAGGCTGTGACGAGGCGTCTGGGACCAACGTAGGAACGCTCCACGGCTGCCTCTAGCTGCGGTGGTTGGTCAGGGTACTGCAATCTCATAGATTCCAACTGCTCTGGTGTATTGCCTTTTTGCCTGCTCTCCTCAGCTACCGAAACATAACAGTATCACCGGCCTAAAAAATTGAAAATTGTATGGTACTCACAGAAGGGAAAAATATTGTGAAAGAAAAAAGGTTGTCAGAGTTGTCAGATATTTTTCTGTTTGTTGCATTTTTTTCCCTCTGTATCTCTGGGTGCTGGGGAGGATCTTTTCTCCCAATGGAGTTTGCACGGTTGTCTGGCCGTGTGGATCAGCTTGCCACTGAGGTTCAGAGTATTGCTGCATATCTTGCTAGGTTGCCTGTTGTGGAACCTAGGATTCCCATGCCAGATTTGTTTTTGGGGGATCGAGCTAAGTTTCAGAATTTCAAAAATAATTGTAAATTGTTTTTTGCCTTAAAATCTAAGTCCTCAGGAAACGCAGCGCAGCAGGTTCAAATTATCATCTCTCTCCTGCGCGGCGATCCTCAGGATTGGGCTTTTTCCCTGATACCTGGGGATCCTGTTTTGAGTGATGTTGATGCGTTTTTTCAGGCTTTGGGGTTATTGTACGATGAGCCTAATGTCACTGATCAAGCTGAAAAAACCTTGTTGGCATTAAATCAGGGGCTTGATGACGCTGAGTTATACTGTCAGAGATTCCGTAGGGAGGCAGTCTCTGCATTTCAGGAACTTAAGCAGAGATTCACTTCTGCTCCTGTTCTACGGCAGCCTGATGTTTCTCTGCCATTTCAGGTGGAGGTTGATGCCTCTGAAATTGGGGCAGGTGCCGTTTTGTCCCAAAAAGATCCAGAGACCTCTAAAAGTAACCCTTGTGCCTTTTTCTCTCGAAAATTTTCTCCTACTGAACGTAATTATGACGTGGGTAATCGGGAGTTGTTGGCCATGAAGTGGGCTTTTGAAGAGTGGAGACATTGGCTGGAGGGAGCCAAACATCAGGTGGTGGTCCTTACGGACCATAAGAATCTGGTCTATCTGGAATCTGCCAAGCGACTCAATCCTAGACAGGCCAGGTGGGCCTTGTTTTTCACACGTTTTAATTTTGTGGTTTCCTTTCTTCCAGGCACTAAGAATGTTAAGGCGGATGCCCTCTCGAGGAGTTTCCTTGCGGACTCTCCTGAGTTATCTGATCCTTCTGTTATTTTGAAAGAGGGTGTAGTTCTTTCCGCCATCTCGCCCAATTTGAGACTTGCTCTGGAGGGGTGTCAGGAGGATAGGCCCGAGCGCTGCCCTGTTGGAAAATTGTTTGTCCCGGACCAATGGAAAAAGAGTGTGATGTCTGAGATTCATTGTTCCGCATTGGCTGGGCATCCCGGAATTTTTGGTACCAGAGACTTGGTTAGTCGGTCCTTTTGGTGGCCTACCTTGTCTCGTGATGTCAGGGAATTTGTGCAGTCCTGCGGGACTTGCTCTCGCTCCAAGCCTTGCTCTCGCTCTAGTGGTTTGTTGATGCCATTGCCTGTGCCCAAGAGACCATGGACCCATATCTCTATGGATTTCATTTCCGATCTTCCTGTTTCTCAGAGAATGACCACCATCTGGGTAATTTGTGATAGGTTTTCCAAAATGATACATCTTGTGCCATTACCTAAGTTGCCTTCCTCCTCTGAATTGGTGCCGTTGTTCCTTCAGCACGTGGTTCGTTTACACGGCATTCCTGAGAACATTGTGTCTGACAGAGGAGTCCAGTTTGTTTCCAGATTTTGGAGGACTTTTTGTTCTAAACTGGGTGTTCAATTGTCTTTCTCCTCGGCATTTCATCCTCAGACCAATGGTCAAACTGAGAGAACAAACCAGACATTGGAGACTTATCTAAGATGCTTTGTGTCTGCTGATCAGGATGACTGGGTCTCTTTTTTGCCTTTGGCTGAGTTTGCTCTTAATAATAGGGCTAGCTCTGCCACTTTGATGTCTCCGTTTTTCTGTAATTCTGGGTTTCACCCTCGATTTTCTTCAGGACAGACGGAGGCTTCTGTCTGTCCAGGTGTTGACTCTGTTGTGGAGCGTATGCAACAGATTTGGGACCAGGTAGTGGAGAGGTTGTCCCTCTCTCAGGAGAAGGCCCAGCGGTTTGCTAACCGGCATAGGACTGATGGTCCTCGGTTTAAAGTGGGGGACTTGGTCTGGTTGTCCTCAAAGAATATTCCTATGAGAGTGGCATCTCCTAAATTTAAGCCTAGGTTCATTGGACCTTATAAGATCATGGAGATTATTAATCCTGTTTCTTTTCGTTTGCTTCTTCCAGGGACATTTAAGATCCATAACGTGTTCCACAAGTCCTTGTTGAAGAGGTTTGTTGAGCCAGTGGTTCCTGCTGCTGTGCCTCCTGACCCTGTTTTGGTTGAGGGCAATCTGGAGTATGTGGTTGAGAAAATATTGGATTCTCGTTTTTCTAGACGGAAACTCCAGTATTTGGTTAAATGGGAGGTTATGGTCAGGAAGACAATTCTTGGGTGTTTGCTTCGGACATCCATGCTAGGAGACTTATCCGTGCGTATCATAGAACTCATCCTGACCGACCTGGTTGCTCAAATGAGGGTTCGGTGACCCCTCCTCAAGGGGGGGGTACTGTTGTGAATGGGTTTGAGATGAGTTCTGAGCAGAGGCTCCCTCTGGTGGTTACAAGCGGTGCTAGTGAAGATTGTGAGGACTGGGAATCAGGTGTTACTGACTGGTCTTATATAAGGGAGTCATTTTCCCATCAGGGTTGCCGGTGATCAATTGTTCTGGTCTGAATCCTTTATTCCAGTTTCCTTTGTAGCCTGCTGTGTCGTGTCTGCATCTCCTGCTTACAGATAAGACTTTTGCTTCTTTTGTGTTTTTGCTATATTTTTGCATTTTGTACTGCACTTCTTTGGGGGCCTTCAGGGTCCCCTCCGGGGGCTTCTGCCCTCTCAGTTTAGTTCAGCCACTGAGTTTTGTTCTTTTGCTTTTTCCAGTTTTTTCAGTGGCTGCTGTCTTGATTTTGTTACACCAGAGAACTAATTTAGGTGGTAGAGGTCGTGTGATCCCAGGTGATTTTGAAATTAGTAGAGTTGGTGTTTTTCAGGGTTTTCTGGGATTGCAGTAAGTACCCTTCCTATCCTTTTCTATTTAGATAGTTTGGGCCCCAGCGTTTGCTCATACTATTTTCTTTCTGTGTCAGTATTTCCTCTTGTCTAACCGCCATTACATGTTTGGGGGCTTTCTATTATCTTTGGGGTTCTGCTCCGGGGCAGATAGCTTTCCTGTTTCTGTCTTTGGGTGTAGTTGGTTTCTCAGGCTGTGACGAGGCGTCTGGGACCAACGTAGGAACGCTCCACGGCTGCCTCTAGTTGCGGTGGTTGGTCAGGGTACTGCAATCTCATAGATTCCAACTGCTCTGGTGTATTGCCTTTTTGCCTGCTCTCCTCAGCTACCAAAACATAACACTGGTTTATCTGGAATCTGCCAAGCGACTTAATCCTAGACAGGCCAGGTGGGCCTTGTTTTTCACACGTTTTAATTTTGTGGTTTCCTTTCTTCCTGGCACTAAGAATGTTAAGGCGGATACCCTCTCGAGGAGTTTCGTTGCGGACTCTCCTGAGTTATCTGATCCTTCTGTTATTTTGAAAGAAGGTGTAGTTCTTTCCGCCATCTCGCCCAATTTGAGACTGGCTCTGGAGGGGTGTCAGGAGGATAGGCCCGAGCGCTGTCCTGTTGGGAAATTGTTTGTCCCGGACCAGTGGAAAAAGAGTGTGATGTATGAGATTCATTGTTCCGCGTTGGCCGGTCATCCCGGAATTTTTGGTACCAGAGACTTGGTTAGTCGGTCCTTTTGGTGGCCTACCTTGTCTCGTGATGTCAGGGAATTTGTGCAGTCCTGCGGGACTTGCTCTCGCTCCAAGCCTTGCTCTCGCTCTAGTGGTTTGTTGATGCCATTGCCTGTGCCCAAGAGACCATGGACCCATATCTCTATGGATTTCATTTCCGACCTCCCTGTTTCTCAGAGAATGACCGTCATCTGGGTGATTTGTGATAGGTTTTCCAAGATGATACATCTGGTGCCATTACCTAAGTTGCCTTCCTCCTCTGAATTAGTGCCTTTGTTCCTTCAGCACGTGGTTCGTTTACACGGCATTCCTGAGAACATTGTGTCTGACAGAGGAGTCCAGTTTGTTTCCAGATTTTGGAGGACCTTTTGTTCTAAACTTGGCGTTCAATTGTCTTTCTCCTCGGCGTTTCATCCTCAGACCAATGGTCAAACTGAGAGAACAAACCAGACACTGGAGACTTATCTAAGATGCTTTGTGTCTGCTGATCAGGATGACTGGGTCTCTTTTTTGCCTTTGGCTGAGTTTGCTCTTAATAATAGGGCTAGCTCTGCCACTTTGATGTCTCCATTTTTCTGTAATTCTGGGTTTCACCCTCGATTCTCTTCAGGACAGACGGAGGCTTCTGTCTGTCCAGGTGTTGACTCTGTTGTGGAGCGTATGCAACAGATTTGGGACCAGGTAGTGGAGAAGTTGTCCCTCTCTCAGGAGAGGGCCCAGCGGTTTGCTAACCGGCATAGGACTGATGGTCCTCGGTTTAAAGTGGGGGACTTGGTCTGGTTGTCCTCAAAAAATATTCCTATGAGAGTGGCATCTCCTAAATTTAAGCCTAGGTTCATTGGACCTTATAAGATCATGGAAATTCTTAATCCTGTTTCTTTTCGTTTGCTTCTTCCAGGGACATTTAAGATCCATAACGTGTTCCACAAGTCCTTGTTGAAGAGGTTTGTTGAGCCAGTGGTTCCTACTGCTGTGCCTCCTGACCTGTTCTGGTTGAGGGCAATCTGGAGTTTGTGGTTGAGAAAATATTGAATTCTCGTTTTTCTAGACGGAAACTCCAGTATTTGGTTAAGTGGAGAGGTTATGGTCAGGAAGACAATTCTTGGGTGTTTGCTTCGGACATCCATGCTAGGAGACTCATCTGTGCGTATCATAGAACTCATCCTGACCGACCTGGTTGCTCAAGTGAGGGTTCGGTGACCCCTCCTCAAGGGGGGGTACTGTTGTGAATGGACTTGAAATGAGTTCTGAACAGAGGCTCCCTCTGGTGGTTACAAGCGGTACTGGACTGTCCAGTGAAGATTGTGAGGATTGGGAATCAGGTGTTATTGACTGGTCTTATATAAGGGAGTCGCCTTCCCATCAGGGTTGCCGGTGATCAATTGTTCTGGTCTCAATCCTTGATTCCTGTTTCCTTTGTAGCCTGCTGTGTGGTGTCTGCATCTCCTGCTAACAGATAAGACATTTTCTTCTTTTTGTTTTTTGTGCTTGATTTTTGCATTTTGTCCTGCACTTCTGTGGGGGCCTTCAGGGTCCCCTCCGGGGGCTTTTGCCCTCTCAGTTTAGTTCAGCCACTGATGTTTGTACATTTGCTTTTTCCAGTTTTTTCAGTGGCTGCTGTTTTGATTTTGTTACACCAGAGAACTAATTTAGGTGGTAGAGGTCGTGTGATCTCAGGTGTTTTTGAAATTAGTAGAGTTGGTGCTTTTCAGGGTTTTTTGGGATTGCAGTAAGTGCCCTTCCTATCCTTTTCTATTTAGGTAGTTTGGGCCCCAACGTTTGCTCTTACTATTTTCTGTCTGTGTCAGTATTTCTTCTTGTCTAACCGCCATTACATGTTTGGGGGCTTTCTATGTTCTTTGGGGATCTGCTCCGGGGCAGAGAGCTTTCCTCTTTCTATCTTTAGGTGTAGTTAGTTTCTCAGGCTGTGACGAGGCGTCTAGGACCAACGTAGGAACGCTCCACGGCTGCCTCTAGTTGTGGTGGTTAGTCAGGGTACTGCAATCTCATAGATTCCAACTGCTCTGGTGTATTGCCTTTTTTACCTGCACTCCTCAGCTACCGAAACATAACAAGCAGCAGTCAATAATGCAATGCCCTTACTCAATAGTCTCCCATGGCCAATTTCTCCTTTATTAACAATTATTCACCACAACATACAAGGACTGTCAGCCCACATGGATGATGTGAGGCGTCATCATGAAATGTGTCTTGCAGACATTTTATGTTTCACTGAATCTCATCTCTCAGGTCAATATGTCACTAACCATCTACAATTACAAAACTATCAATTGTATAAACGCAACAGGCAGGTTTCATATTCTACCCATTCTAATCTGTCTAATAAGAATGGCGGTGGAGTAGCCATCTATGTGAAACATGACATACAGGCAAGTCCAATGCAGTATATACATGGCGTGACTGACCTTGAGTTCCTAGTTTTAAAAGTTGAGGCACCAATTCAAGCATTAATTTCAGTAATTTACAGGCCTCCAGATTACAGCACTAATCTGTTTTTACCACAACTTTGTAACTTGTTGAATTCGTTAGAAGTCATTGAACATGGTCCACTAATTATTTGTGGTGATTTCAATGAGGATCTATTGTCAGATAGAAAAAAGCCCATATTTGAAATCATGCAGTCGAGAGGATACAAACAGCTAATTACAGCAGCCACTACAGAGAAGAATACACTTTTGGACCATTTGTACATTTCCAACCAGCAGTATTGTGCCAATTCAGGTGTTCTGCATACATATTACAGTTATCATAATCCTGTTTATTGCATTTTAACCTAATTTGCATTCCCTCATGATGCACAGAGTTCAGGTCACGAGACTCTCGGTCAGTCTGAGACCGCGGCCGCAGCTCAGGTGAGTGGCAGAGTTTAGGTCAGGAGACCCGCGGTCACACCGGTATTCACCTCCACTATTCGCAGGCAAAAGCGCAGGTGAATTTCGCCTGTGTCGGAGCCCAATGGCGATTAGCTGTCGGGCGTAGTACTATGTGGATCCCACAGTCCAGGTATATCATTGGCGGCTTACCTGAATTTCCTGGCATGGGCTTAAGGTTTTCACAGGCACTTACAGGGACGATACGGATATTTTATTCAAAGCGATTCTTGATTGGGGTCACCTATGCGAGGTGGCTCCAGTGAAGTTAGTGCATTACCCCTGTCATGGGCATTGTTGGTGGAGTCCTTGAGCGCACTGTACTCATTTTCATCATTCCTGACCCAGTTAGTAACACAAGCATGACTCCCATGTACAGTAACAGCCAGTTGCCTAACAACCTTTTATAAGGTCAGGTGGTGGCTCAAAACTTTATGCAAGCAGCCTTGCCACCTAGTGACTTTATCAATTTTCCTGGAGCATTCGCCATTCAGTCTAGCTCGCTTAACCCCTCTCAGGCTGGCCTTGCTTCAGTTAACCCCATGCAGCTGGCGACAACCACAATGGTGTTTGCTTCCCAGCTTGCGTGCAGCAACAGCATGATACCATCCCATTCTCAGGCAGTTAATTTTACTGAGAACAGAGTTGATGAACGCAGCTACCGCCCCGTGGATTATTCAGATTCGGACGACTCATTCAGCGATGGCGAGGTCAGGGATAGTGAACCCCTAGCTTTGCTCAAAGCACCCCTGCAAATCCCAGTTAACTTAACGCAGTGCCTAGCTTCAGGTGCGTTAGGGCAGGCTTTTGTTTTACAGGACTACGCGTCGGATCATCCATCTTCTGGGAAAGGGAAAAGACCCCGGCCGCGCTCTTCTTTGGGCCACCGGGCAGCTAACAAGATCAAGCACACCTCCAGACGCAATTTGCTGTGGGATTTATCACTTTATCTCCTATAAGTTCCGTGTCACGGCTGGCGGGTTTGTCGTACCCCCGGGACAGGCATGGCCCTCTCATGTCGTCACCGTGGCTTTCGGGGTCCCATGACTGTTCTGGGGGTGCGACGATCTCGTTTTTAACATAGCATTGCCGTGGCCGACCATTGTTTTCAATGGACCAGCCAATCACATCGCGAGCAGTTCCAACAGGAGCAGCAGCTTTTCCCACCCACCCTCCCTTAGGGTGATTTTGTTAACTTATTGGCTAGTTTGGCCTTCTGTACACTATACCTGATGTTTTGATTTTATTCGTTTTAAAAAAAAAAAAAAAAAAAAGGAAAAAGAGACAAAAGAGCATTTATACGAATTACAAATTACCACAATTATTCTAACTAAAAATGATCAAAGAACCGCTGTGGGATTTATCACTTTATCTCCTATAAGTTCCGTGTCACGGCCGGTGGGTTTGTCGTACCCCTGGGACAGGCATAGCCCTCTCATGTCGTCGCCGTGGCATTCGGGGTCCCATGACTGTTCTGTGGGTGCAACGATCTCATTTTTAACATAGCGTTGCCGTGGCCGACCGTTGTTTTCAATGGTCCCCCAACATGATTCACTACGTTTTCAACATTACTATCCCTTCAATAAAGCTGTGTTTTAAAATTACAGTCGGTTGTCTGAGTCTTATTGCCCATGCCTTTAATTCCAAGGTCTTTTAGGTCGTTTCTTATCCAAATAGTCTGGCAGTAGCCTTAAAGGGTTTTTGCAAGTTTTTTTTTTAACACCTCCTACACTCTCCCCCCCCCCTCCGCTACTGACCTCAATGAACCTTTTCACGCTGATCTCCGGTGCCCAGACCCGGAGATTCAGCGACTTCCTGGGTTCTGCAGCCTGCTCCCCAGTGCTGCGCCTGCCTCCGGAGTAGAGAGCGCGCCTCCATTGATCTCAATGGAGGCGCGCTCTCGACTTCCTGGGTTCTGCAGCCTGCTCCCCAGTACTGCGCCTGCCTCCGGAGTAAAGAGCGCGCCTCCATTGATCTCAATGGAGGCGCGCTCTCGCTCCGTGCCTGCGCTCTGATCAATCCGTCCAGATTTGGATGGATTGCTCAGAGTGAGAGCGTGCCTCCATTGAGATCAATGGAGGCACGCTTTCTGCCTCACAGGCACACGTAGCGCTGGAGATGCAGGCGGCAGAACCAGGAAGTCGCTGAATCTCTGGTTCTGGGCACCGGAGATCAGCGTGAAAAGGTTCATTGAGGTCAGTAGCGGGGGTGTCAGGCCAGTTTTCGGGAATAGGGGTGACGCCAGGTGCCCCATCCTGTGGCCATATTGTATATACTTGATATCCAGTTTAGCCAAATTTCTGGAATTAACACAGCCCGAACCGCTCGGCGTACAGACTCCATTCAAACAGCGTTTCGTAGCTAGTGGCCATGACAGCTGTGCTAAGTATTTTTGGAGTCGATCGGATTTGTTACTTTTTAACCATTTGCGATTGAAATTTGAACAAAATTGCCATAGGAATGCATTGCTTTTTGAACTTGAATATCAATGTTAGGCTCGAGACTGTCGAATTTTTAAAAATCAAATTACCTCTCTGGCTTCTGATCCCCTGAGGCCATATTTGTCTCCAAAACCTGAAATACGTTTTTCTTTAAAAACACGATTTTGGATTTCGCTGTGTGTAATTTGGGGTATAGAAGCATTCCACGTCAAAATGGCTGATTGTGCGGAAGGCCTTCATGCCCCTGAGATGCTCTGTGGCAAAACAATTACAAAAAATTACTTTTTTGCCATCCCGCTAAGTGCGTGAAAAAAATTACGTAAAAGTAAGAAATCCCCATAGAAATCAATGGGACTTCATAGAAATCAATAGGACAGTGTTCAAAAAATTCAAATTTATGCTCCCAAGTGTATTGAAAGACTAATTAACACACGAGGCCCGCATGCAAAGTCGCTCTTAAAGGGCCGGGCACTAGTGTTGAGCAAGCACCACAGTGCTCGAATGCTCGATACTCGTACCGAGCAGGTCAGATGCTCAGAAATGCTCGGTTTGAGTAACGAGCACAACTGTAGTTAATAGGAGACCCGAACATTTTTCAGGAGAGCATAGGGGAGGGTGTCTGGTACACCCATAAATCTCTGAAAACATTGTAACAAGCATTGGAATGCATGGCAATAATATGGGAAATGCCCCTGGATGCATCTGTGACTGAAAGTTTTCTACTGGGATCAGTGTTGTCAGAGCATTGCGCCATTTTTTTCAGCACGAAGAAAAAAACATTTTTTAAAAGGTTTTTTTTATGCGTGTAATGGAATATGTGTTCAGAAACATTATTTACCATACAATGAATTGTATAGCAAGGCTGAGGCCCGATTCACACTAGCGTGACGGATCCACGGTGGGACTCCCGCTGCGTATCCCATTCAAAACCAGCATTTTTTCCACCGGTTTTGACTGCGGGAGGATTGCGATTCCATACGCAATACATTGCGTATGGGATCGCAGCTGCTAGCGCGGACATGCGCAGTGGCAGCCGGTGACAAATAATTGCGGTACATCCGCAATGTATTGCGTATGTACCGCAATTGGACAACGTTGTTTACCCGCACCCGTTGACTCCTATGGGAGCCTGCGGGTGCGGGTAAAAAACCGAAAACACAAAAGAATGGACATGCTGCGATATTTTATTTTTTTTTATTTATTTTTTTTCCTCGCGTGTAACAAAATCGCAGCTGTCCCCACAAGTGTGAATTGGCCCATTGAAAACAATGGGACCAATTCAATTGCGTATTCCACGGCTAAAAACAACTACGGAAAACGTTTTAAAATCCTGACGTGTGAATCTGGCCTTATTCGTTTTTCTAATAAAATATAGCATCCCAGAAAGATTAGCAGGTTGGCTATATACATATGTACAGTGATATACCTCACATTTGAGGATAGAAAAATCTAGTACGTGTTTAAAAAACACAAGACATCTATAGGTTTCATCTTTAAACCAAAAGAACCTGATGCCAATAGAAAAACAAGATAAACCAGCATCCTACCATTGTTGGTATATCCTATATACAGACTGTCCGGGTACCGTATTTTTTGCGGATGGTGTGGATGATGTTCACACTTTCTTAGTTTTCTGGCGTGGTTCAGAACTGTAGATAATACTCCAGGTATCACTGTGTCATCCCCACTACTCTGTTCAGCTCTGCTATGTCTTATACACAGTAAGTCAGTACTGTGCATAATACTCCATATATCACTGTGTCGCCTTCACTAAACTGCTTCAGCTATATCTTATACAGCAGTCCGTACTGTACACAATACTCCATGTGTCATCTCCACTACACCACTCAGCTATATCTTATACACAGTACACAATACTCCTTGTATCACTGTCGTCTCCACTACACAGCTCAGCCCTGCTATGTCTTATACACAGTACGCAATACTCCTTGTATTACTGTGTCATCTTCACTACTTTCTTCAGCTCTGCTATGTCTTATACAGTTAGCACTGTACACAATACTCCATGTATCACTGTCGTCTCCACTACACAGCTCAGCCCTGCTATGTCTTATACACAGTACCCAATACTCCTTGTATTACTGTGTCATCTTCACTACTTTCTTCAGCTCTGCTATGTCTTATACAGTTAGCACTGTACACAATACTCCATGTATCACTGTGTCATCTCTGCTGCACCGTTCAGCTCTGCTATGTCTTATACACAGTCAGTACTGTAGATAATACTTGAGCTATCACTGTCGTCTCCACTATTCTGTACAGCTCTGCTATGTCTTATACAGTAAGTCAGTACTGTACACAATACTCCATGTATCACTATGTCATCTTCACTACACTGCTCAGCTCTGCTATATCTTATACACAGTCAGTACTGCACCTAATATTCCATGTATCACTGTGTCATTGTCAATACACCGCTCAGCTCTGCAGTGTGGATGATGATCACACTTTCCTGGTTTTCTGGCGTGGTTCAGAAGTCAATCAGGAAAATCCTAGATGGGGAAAGGGAGTCCCTAGACAGCCCTATAGAGCCGTCTCTATGCTTTCCCTGAGATGGGCGGAGCCACTCCCCTAAACAGGCACCCCCCACCAGGACCTCTTGGCCAATCATAGTAATGCCAGTAACAAAGATGGCTACAGCATTACTATGATGCTATGCCATTCCAGCAAGTTTATTGGCTGTAAAACAGGCGCCAAACTTGCTGGGCAGGCATCCGAGCTTCCTGCCCGAATACATGAGGTGTTCTGCAGAGTTCCGAGCATGTCCGAGCACCCGATGTTCAAGGGTTAACGGAGCATGTCCGAGCATGTTCGCTCAACACTACCGGGCACCAATTCAAAGCACAATCTGTAGTTCCTTCAGGAAATACACATCTAGTTATTGTGCTTTGGAAAAAGCACTATATTGTTATTCACATTATTCTTTTTCCGTGTTCTTCTTCTTCTCCAGATTTGCGCAATACAGCCCGAACCGCTCGGTGTACAGACTCCGTTCAAACAAGGTTTTGAAGCTAGCTGCTGTGACATGTGTGCTAAGTATTTTTGGAGTCGATCGGATTTTTTGCTTTTTAACCCTTTACGTTTGAAAAAAAAAATCTTCCCATTGGAATGCATTGATTTTGAACTTAAATGTACGTCTCGGGCTTGGAATTTTTTAAAATCGAAAAATGATATTTTTCCTCCGACTGTTAACCCCCTGAGGACATTTTTGTAGAAAAAAAATGTTTGCCACCTCAAAACGTGCGTAAAAAAATGGCGTAAAAATAAATTGCCATAGGAATTAATGGCCCCATTGTAATCAATGGGCTCCCATATAAATCAATAATATAGCTGTGAGGCGTTTGTAAGGACCAACTACCACACCAGCTATAAATAACCCGGTTGCTAGGTGACAACTCATGAACTATAGTGACCCCGGGTAGTAGGTGGCACAGCCATGAATTTTAATGACCTGAACTGGAAACACAAACTCCCATAGGAATTTAAATTCGCTCAACACTACCGGGCACCAATTCAAAGCACAATCTGTAGTTCCTTCAGGAAATACACATCTAGTTATGGTGCTTGAACCTCTAGGTTCAAGCAACATATTGTAATCCGATTTCTTATATTTTATTCTTCTTCTTCTTCTCTGCGTTTTCTGCAATTAATGCGGCCCGAACCGCTCGGCGCAGAGACCCGGTTCAGGCGGCGTTTTGAAGCCCTCAGTGGGGACAGGTGTGCTATGTATTTTTGGAGTCGATCCGATTTTTAGTTTTTTAAAAAAATCGCATTTTAAGCAAACATTATCCCATAGGAATTAATGGCGACCTTTCCATGACCCCCAACTGACATGGATTGAAGCCACAGCGCAGGTGCAGTGACCTTACAAAGATGGCAGCTATGCAAATGCAGCTTCCACACATGACCTGTATCAGCTAATAGAAGCTGACAGATCGCTGATTCAAGGTCTTAAAGGCGCAGCGCAGGGCCCCAGGCAGCACACAGGGGCCCCAGGCAGCACACGGGGCCACAGGCAGCGCGCCAATGGCTTCTGAAAAGCCCCACGGATGACAAAGTGGCTTTAGAAGCCCAGTGTGCCAAAGTGGCCCCTGAGGGGCCCGGAGCACCAAATTGGCCCCTGAGGCAAAGTGACAGCATGTGTCAACATGGCTAAAGTGGCTACCAAGTGGCCAAAGTGGCTACCGAGGTGCTGAATGTGCCAAAGTGGCTACCAAGTGGCCAAAGTGGCTACCGAGGTGCCGAATGTGCCAAAGTGGCTACCAAGTCGCCAAAGTGGCTACCAAGGTGCTGAATGTGTCAAAGTGGCTAGCAAGTGGCCAAAGTGGCTACCGAGGTGCTCAATGTGCCAAAGTGGCTACCAAGTGGCCAAAGTGGCGACCGAGGTGCCGAATGTGCCAAAGTGGCTACCAAGTGGCCAAAGTGGCTACCGAGAGGCCGAATGTGCCAAAGTGGCTACCAAGTGGCCAAAGTGGCTACAGAGATGTCGAATGTGCCAAAGTGGCTACCAAGTGGCCAAAGTGGCTACCGAGGTGCCGAATGTCCCAAAGTGGCTACCAATGTGCCAAAGTGGCTACCAAGGTGCCAAAAGTGCCAAAGTGGCTACCAAGTTGCCAAAGTGGCTACCGAGGTGCCGAATATGCCAAAGTGGCTACCAAGTGGCCAAAGTGGCTACCGAGGTGCCGAATGTGCCAAAGTGGCTACCAAGTGGCCAAAGTGGCTACCGAGGTGCTGAATGTGCCAAAGTGGCTACCAAGTGGCCAAAGTGGCTACCGAGTGGCCGAATGTGCCATAGTGGCTACCAAGTGGCCAAATTGGCTACCGTGGTGCAGAATATGCCAAAGTGGCTACCAAGTGGCCATATTGGCTACCGTGGTGCAGAATGTGCCAAAGTGGCTACCAAGTGGCCAAAGTGGCTACCGAGGTGTTGAATGTGCCAAAGTGGCTACCAAGTAGCCAAAGTGGCTACCAAGTGGCCAAAGTGGCTACAGAGGTGCCGGATGTGCCAAAGTGGCTACCAAGTGGCCAAAGTGGCTACTGAGGTGCCGAAAGTGCCAAAGTGGCTACCAAGTAGCCAAAGTGGCTACCGAGGTGCCGAATGTGCCAAAGTGGCTACCAAGTGACCAAAGTGGCTACCAAGGTTCCAAATGTGCTAAGGTGGCTACCAAGTGGCTACTGAGGTGCCGAATGTGCCAAAGAGGCTACCAAGTGGACAAAGTGGCTACCAAGTGGCCAAAGTAGCTACTAAGGTGCCGAATGTTCCAAAGTGGCTACCAAGTGGCCAAAGTGGCTACCGAGGTGCCGAATGTGCCAAAGTGGCAACCAAGTTGCCAAAGTGGCTACCGAGGTGCCGAATATGCCAAAGTGGCTACCAAGTGGCCAATTTGGCTACCGAGATGCTGAATGTGCCAAAGTGGCTACCAAGTGGCCAAAGTGGCTACCGAGGGGCCGAATGTGCCAAAGTGGCTACCAAGTGGCCAAAGTGGCTACCATGGTGCAGAATGTGCCAAAGTGGCTACCAAGTGGCCAAAGTGGCTACCGAGAAACCGAATGTGCCAAAGTGGCTACCAAGTAGCCAAATTGGCTACCAAGTGGCCAAAATGGCTACAGAGGTGCCGAATGTGCCAAAGTGGCTACCAAGTGGCCAAAGTGGCTACCAAGGTGCCGAATGTGTCAAAGTGGCTATCAAGAGACCAAAGTGGCTACCAAAGTGCCAAATGTGCTAAAGTGGCCACCAAGTGGCCAAAGAGGCTACCGAGGTGCCGAATGTGCCAAAGTGGCTACCAAGTGGCCAAAGTGGCTACCGAGGTGCCGAATGTGCCATAGTGGCTAGCAAGTGGCCAAAGTGGCTACCAAGTGGCCAAAGTGGCTACCGAGAAACCGAATGTGCCAAAGTGGCTACCAAGTGGCCAAAGTGGCTACAGAAGTGCCGAATGTGCCAAAGTGGCTACCAAGTGGCCAAAGTGGCTACCAAGGTGCCGAATGTGTCAAAGTGGTTATCAAGAGACCAAAGTGGCTACCAAAGTGCCAAATGTGCTAAAGTGGCTCCCAAGTGGCCAAAGAGGCTACCGAGGTGCCGAATGTGCCAAAGTGGCTACCAAGTGGCCAAAGTGGCTACCGAGGTGCCGAATGTGCCATAGTGGCTAGCAAGTGGCCAAAGTGGCTACCAAGTGGCCAAAGTGGCTACTGAGGTGCCGAATGTGCCAAAGTGGCTACCAAGCAGCCAAAGTGGGTACCAAGGTGCTGAATATGCCAAAGTGGCTACCAAGTGGCCAAAGTGGTACAGAGGTGCCGAATGTGCCAAAGTGGCTACCAAGTGGCTACCGAGGTGCCGAATGTTCCAAAGTGGCTACCAAGTGGCCAAAGTGGCTAGCAAGGTGACGAATGTGCCAAAGTGGCTACCAAGTGGCCAAAGTGGCTACCGAAGTGCTAAACGTGCTAAAGTGGCTACCAAGTGACCAAAGTGGCTACCGAGGTGCCGAATGTGCCAAAGTGGCTACCAAGTGGCCAAAGTGGCTACAGAGGTGCCGAATGTGCCAAAGTGGCTACCAAGTGGCCAAAGTGGCTACCAAGTACCAAATTGCTGTAAAGCTGGCAGCACTGTTCAAGCACCATGTATTTCCTTCAGGAAATGCCCATCTAGTTCTTCTTCTTCTTCTCCGCGTTTTCTGCAATTAATGCGGCCCGAACCGCTTGGCGCAGAGGCCCCGTTCAGGCGGCGTTTCGAAGCCCTCGGTGGGGACAGGTGTGCTATGTATTTTTGGAGTCATCCGATTTTTAGTTTTTTAAAAAAATCGCATTTTAAGCAAAAAATTTCCCATAGGAAATAATGGCGACCTTTCCATGACCCCCAACTGACATGGAATGAAGCCACAGCACAGGTGCAGTGACCTTACAAAGATGGCAGCTATGCAAATGCAGCTTCCACACATGACCCGTATCAGCTAATAGAAGTACAGATCGCTGATTCAAGGTCTTAAAGGGGCAGCGCAGGGCCCCAGGCAGCACACGGGGCCCCAGGCAGCACACGGGGCCCAAGGCAGCACACAGGGGCCCCAGGCAGCACACGGGTCCCCAGGCAGCACATGGGGCCACAAGCAGCGTGCCAATGGCTTCTGAAAAGCCCCACGGACGCCAAAGTGGCTTTAGAAGCCCAGTGTGCAAGAGTAGCCCCTGAGGGGCCTGGAGCACCAAAGTGACCCCCAAGGCAAAGTGGCAGCACGTGTCAACATGGCGAAAGTGGCTACCGAGGTGCCGAATGTGCCAAAGTGGCTATCGAGGTGCAGAATGTGCCAAAGTGGCTACCAAGTGGCCAAAGTGGCTACCAAGTGGCCAAAGTGGTTACCGAGGTGCCGAATGTGGCAAAGTGGCTACCAAGTGGCCATATTGGCTACCAAGTGGCCAAAGTGGCTACCAAGGTGCCGAATGTGCCAAAGTGGGTACCAAGTGGCCAAAGTGGCTACAGAGGTGCCGAATGTGCCAAAGTGGCTACCAAGTGGCCAAAGTGGCTACCGAGGGACCGAATGTGCCAAAGTGGCTACCGAGGTGCCGAATGTGCCAAAGTTGCTACCAAGTGGCCAAAGTGGCTACCAAGGTGCTGAATGTGCCAAAGTGGCTACCAAGTGGCCAAAGTGGTTACCGAGAGACCGAATGTGCCAAAGTGGCTACCGAGATGCCGAATCTGCCAAAGTGGCTACCAAGTGGCCAAATTTGCTACCAAGTGGCCAAAGTGGTTACCGAGGTGCCGAATGTGCCAAAGTGGCTACCAAGTGGCCAAATTGGCTACCAAGTGGCCAAAGTGGCTACAGAGGTGCCGAATGTGCCAAAGTGGCTACCAAGGGGCCAAAGTGGCTACCGAGGGACCGAATGTGCCAAAGTGGCTACCGAGGTGCCGAATGTGCCAAAGTTGCTACCAAGTGGCCAAAGTGGCTACCAAGTGGCCAAAGTGGCTACCGAGGTGCTGAATGTGCCAAAGTGGCTACCAAGTGGCCAAAGTGGTTACCAAGGGGCCGAATGTGCCAAAGTGGCTACCAAGTGGCCAAAATGGCAACCAAGTGGCCAAAGTTGCTACAGAAGTGACGAATGTGCCAAAGTGGCTACCAAGTGGCCAAAGTGGCTACCAAGGTGCCGAATGTGCCAAAGTGGCTACCAAGTGGCCAAAGTGGTACCGAGGTGCCGAACGTGCCAAAGTGGCTACCAAGTGGCCAAAGTGGCTACCAAGGTGCCGAATGTGCCAAAGTGGCTACCAAGTGGCCAAAGTGGCTACTGAGGTGCCTAATTTGCCAAAGTGGCTACCAAGTGGCCAAAGTGGCTACCAAGGTGCCGAATGTGCCAAAGTGGCTACCAAGTGGCGAAAGTGGCTACCGAGGTGCCGAATGTGCCAAAGTGGCTACCAAGTGGCCAAAGTGGCTACCAAGGTGCCGAATATGCCAAAGTGGCTACCAAGTGGCCAAAGTGGCTACCGAGGTGCCAAATGTGCCAAAGTGGCTAGCAAGTGGCCAAAGTGGCTACTAGGGTGCCGAATGTGCCAAAGTGGCTACCAAGTAGCCAAAGTGGCTACCGAGGTGCCAAATGTGCTAAAGTGTCTACCAAGTGGCCAAAGTGGCTACCGAGGTGCCGAATGTACCAAAGTGGCTAGCAAGTGGCCAAAGTGGCTACCAAGTGGCCAAAGTGGCTACTGAGGTGGATAATGTGCCAAAGTGGCTACCAAGCAGCCAAATTGGCTACCGAGGTGCCGAATGTGCCAAAGTGGCTACCAAGTGGCCAAAGTGGCAACTAGGGTGCCGAATGTGCCAAAGTGGCTACCAAGTGGCCGAAGTGGCTACCGAGGTGCCAAATGTGCTAAAGTGGCTACCAAGTGGCCAAAGTGGCTACCAAGTGACCAAAGTGGCTACAAGGTGCCAAAAGTGCCAAAGTGGCTACCAAGTGGCCAAAGTGGCTACCAAGTGGCCAAAGTGGCTACCAAGGTGAGGTGCCGAATGTGCCAAAGTGGCTACCAAGTGGCCAATGTGGCTACCGAGGTGCCAAATGTGCTAAAGAGGCTACCAAGTGGCCAAAGTGGCTACCAAGTGGCCGAAGTGGCTACCGAGGTGCCGAATGTGCCAAAGTGGCTACCAAGTGGCCAAAGTGGCTATCGAGGTGCCGAATGTGCCAAAGTGGCTAGCAAGTGGCCAAAGTGGCTACCAAGTGGCCAAAGTGGCTACTGAGGTGCCTAATGTGCCAAAGTGGCTACTAAGTGGCCAAAGTGGCTACCGAGGTGCCGAATGTGCCAAAGTGGCTACCAAGTGGCAAAAGTGGCTACTAGGGTGCCGAATGTGCCAAAGTGGCTACCAAGTGGCCAAAGTGGCTACTGAGGTGCCTAATGTGCCAAAGTGGCTATCAAGTGGCCAAAGTGGCTACCGAGGTGCCAAATGTGCCAAAGTGGCTACCAAGTTGCAAAAGTGGCTACTAGGGTGCCGAATGTGCCAAAGTGGCTACCAAGTAGCCAAAGTGGCTACCGAGGTGCCGGGAAATGTGCCAAAGTGGCTAGCAAGTGGCCAAAGTGGCCAAAGTGCCTACTGAGGTGCCGAATGTGCCAAAGCGGCTACCAAGTGGCCAAAGTGGCTACTAGGGTGCCGAATGTGCCAAAGTGGCTACCAAGTAGCCAAAGTGGCTACCAAGGTGCCAAATGTGCTAAAGTGGCTACCAAGTGGCCAAAGTGGCTACCAAGTGGCCGAAGTGGCTACCGAGGTGCCAAATGTGCTAAAGTGGCTACCAAGGGCCAAAGTGGCTACCAAGTGACGAAAGTGGCTACCGAGGTGCCGAAAGTGCCAAAGTGGCTACCAAGGTGCTGGATGTGCCAAAGTGGCTACCAAGGTGCCGAAAGTGCCAAAGTGGCTACCAAGTGGCCAAAGTGGCTACCGAGGTGCCGAATGTGCCAAAGTGGCTACCAAGTGGCCAAAGTGGCTACCGAGGTGCCGAATGTGCCAAAGTGGCTACCAAGTGGCAAAAGTGGCTACCAGAGGTGCCGTATGTGCCAAAGTGGCTACCAAGTGGCCAAAGTGGCTACCGAGGTGCCAAATGTGCTAAAGTGGCTACCAAGTGGCCAAAGTGGCTACCAAGTGACCAAAGTGGCTACCAAGGTGCCAAAAGTGCCAAAGTGGCTACCAAGTGGCCAAAGTGGCTACCAAGTGGCCAAAGTGGCTACCAAGGTGAGGTGCGAATGTGCCAAAGTGGCTACCAAGTGGCCAATGTGGCTACCGAGGTGCCAAATGTGCTAAAGAGGCTACCAAGTGGCCAAAGTGGCTACCAAGTGGCCGAAGTGGCTACCGAGGTGCCGAATGTGCCAAAGTGGCTACCAAGTGGCCAAAGTGGCTATCGAGGATGCCGAATGTGCCAAAGTGGCTAGCAAGTGGCCAAAGTGGCTACCAAGTGGCCAAAGTGGCTACTGAGGTGCCAAATGTGCCAAAGTGGCTACCAAGTTGCAAAAGTGGCTACTAGGGTGCCGATGTGCCAAAGTGGCTACCAAGTAGCCAAAGTGGCTACCGAGGTGCCGAATGTGCCAAAGTGGCTAGCAAGTGGCCAAAGTGCCTACTGAGGTGCCGAATGTGCCAAAGCGGCTACCAAGTGGCCAAAGTGGCTACTAGGGTGCCGAATGTGCCAAAGTGGCTACCAAGTAGCCAAAGTGGCTACCAAGGTGCCAAATGTGCTAAAGTGGCTACCAAGTGGCCAAAGTGGCTACCAAGTGGCCGAAGTGGCTACCGAGGTGCCAAATGTGCTAAAGTGGCTACCAAGTGGCCAAAGTGGCTACCAAGTGGCCAAAGTGGCTACCAAGTGCTGACTGTGCCAAATGGCTACCAAGTGGCCAATGTGGCTACCGAGGTGCCAAATGTGCTAAGAGGCTACCAAGTGGCAAGCAAGAGTGGCTACCGATGTGCCGAATGTGCCAAAGTGGCTACCAAGTGGCCAAAGTGGCTACGAGGTGCCGAATGTGCCAAAGTGGCTAGCAAGTGGCCAAAGTGGCTACCAAGTGGCCAAAGTGGCTACTGAGGTGCCTAATGTGCCAAAGTGGCTACCAAGTGGCCAAAGTGGCTTACCGAGTGCCGAATGTGCCTACCAGTGACCAAAGTGGCTACTGGGTGCCGAATGTGCCAAAGTGGCTACAAGTAGCCAAAGTGGCTACCAAGGTGCCAATGTGCTAAAGTGGCTACCAAGTGGCCAAAGTGGCTACCGAGGTGCCGAATGTGCCAAAGTGGCTAGCAAGTAGTTCATAGTGCATTCGTGCTATAAGGTGTGACTGCCATGTTTTCTGAGTTGAGAAACCATCCTGTCTGGCCGGAGCTTCAATGGTGGGTTCAGTCCTCTGCCTTGTCACATTTAAGTCACTTGACAGGGTGGAAAGGTTTCATATTAGAGTAGACTGTCCACAGGGTTGCCTTGAGTGGGATGGCTTGTACATTATTTGATCAAAATTAGTTTACTAAATACCTTATGATTATTACAACTCATGCATTTTTGCAAAAGATTTTTATTCATTTTTGGATATTGTTTTTTTGTGCCGTTTTTTGTGTAATGGTCATGTGTTAAATGCATTACATTTGCATCCATTAACTTACTTTTATCAGTTAGATCTAGTTTCTATGTAGTTAAGTGCATTCGTGCATAAGGGTGTGACTGCCCTGTTTCTGAGTTGAGGAAATCCATCCTGTCTGGCGGGCTTCAACTGTGGGTTCAGTCTTGCCTTGTTCACATTTAAGTCACTACAAGTGGAAAGGTTTTCATATTAGAGTAGGACTGTCCCCAGAGGTTGCCTTGAGTGGCGGGATGGCTTGTACATTTGATCAATTATGTTTACTAATACCCTTATGATTATTACTACCTTCATGCATTTTTGCAAAAGATTTTTTATTTCATTTTTGGATATTTGTTTTTTGTGCCTGTTTTGTGTAAGGTCATGTGTTAAATGCATTATTTGCATCACATAACTTACTGTTAGTTCAGATCTAGTTTTGTAGTTCATAGTGCATTCCGTGCATATAAGGGTGTGACTGCCCTGTTTTCTGAGTTGAGAAAATCCATCCTGTCTGGCCGGAGCTTCAACTGGTGGGTTCAGTCCCTCTGCCCTTGTTCACATTTAAGTCACTTGACAAGTGGAAAGGTTTTCAATATTAGAGTAGGACTGTCCACAGAGGGTTGCCTTGACGTGGCGGGATGGCTTGTACATTATTTTGATCAAAATTATGTTTACTAAATACCCTTATGATTATTACTACCTTCATGCATTTTTGCAAAAAGATTTTTTATTTCATTTTTGGATATTTGTTTTTTTGTGCCTGTTTTCTGTGTAATGGTCATGTGTTAATATGCATTTACATTTTGCATACACATTAACTTACTTTTTCAGTTCAGATCTAGTTTTCTATGTAGTTCATAGTGCATTCCGTGCATATAAGGGTGTGACTGCCCTGTTTTCTGAGTTGAGAAAATCCATCCTGTCTGGCCGGAGCTTCAACTGGTGGGTTCAGTCCCTCTGCCCTTGTTCACATTTAAGTCACTTGACAAGTGGAAAGGTTTTCAATATTAGAGTAGGACTGTCCCACAGAGGGTTGCCTTGACGTGGCGGGATGGCTTGTACATTATTTTGATCAAAATTATGTTTACTAAATACCCTTATGATTATTACTACCTTCATGCATTTTTGCAAAAAGATTTTTTATTTCATTTTTGGATATTTGTTTTTTTGTGCCTGTTTTTCTGTGTAATGGTCATGTGTTAATATGCATTTACATTTTGCATACACATTAACTTACTTTTTCAGTTCAGATCTAGTTTTCTATGTAGTTCATAGTGCATTCCGTGCATATAAGGGTGTGACTGCCCTGTTTTCTGAGTTGAGAAAATCCATCCTGTCTGGCCGGAGCTTCAACTGGTGGGTTCAGTCCCTCTGCCCTTGTTCACATTTAAGTCACTTGACAAGTGGAAAGGTTTTCAATATTAGAGTAGGACTGTCCCACAGAGGGTTGCCTTGACGTGGCGGGATGGCTTGTACATTATTTTGATCAAAATTATGTTTACTAAATACCCTTATGATTATTACTACCTTCATGCATTTTTGCAAAAAGATTTTTTATTTCATTTTTGGATATTTGTTTTTTTGTGCCTGTTTTTCTGTGTAATGGTCATGTGTTAATATGCATTTACATTTTGCATACACATTAACTTACTTTTTCAGTTCAGATCTAGTTTTCTACAAAGTGGCTACAAGTGGCCAAAGTGGCTACTGAGGTGCCTAATGTGCCAAAGTGGCTACCAAGTGGCCAAAGTGGCTACCGAGGTGCCGAATGTGCCAAAGTGGCTACCAAGTGGCAAAAGTGGCTACTAGGGTGCCGAATGTGCCAAAGTGGCTACCAAGTGGCCAAAGTGGCTACTGAGGTGCCTAATGTGCCAAAGTGGCTACCAAGTGGCCAAAGTGATTACCGAGGTGCCGAATGTGCCAAAGTGGCTACCAATTTGCAAAAGTGGCTACTAGGGTGCCGAATGTGCAAAAGTGGCTACCAAGTAGCCAAAGTGGCTACCGAGGTGCCGAATGTGCCAAAGTGGCTAGCAAGTGGCCAAAGTGGCTACCAAGTGGCCAAAGTGGCTAAAGTGCCTACTGAGGTGCCGAACGTGCCAAAGCGGCTACCAAGTGGCCAAAGTGGCTACTAGGGTGCCGAATGTGCTAAAGTGGCTACCAAGTAGCCAAAGTGGCTACCAAGGTGCCAAGTGTGCTAAAGTGGCTACCAAGTGGCCAAAGTGGCTACCGAGGTGCCAAATGGTGTAAAGTGGCTACAAGTGCGAAAGTGGCTAAAAAGGTGACGAAAGTGAAGTGGCTACCAGGTGCCGGAAGTGCCAAAGTGGCTACCAAGGTGCCGGAAGTGCCAAAGTGGCTACCAAGTGGCCAAAGTGGCTACCGAGGTGCCGAATGTGCCAAAGTGGCTACCAAGTGACCAAAGTGGCTACAGAGGTGCCGAATTTGCCAAAGTGGCTACCAACTAGCCAAAGTGGCTACCGTGGTGCAGAATGTGCCAAAGTGTCTACCAAGTGGCCAAAGTGGCTACCGAGGTGCCAAATGTGCCAAAGTGGCTACCAAGTGGCCCAAGTGGCTAGCGAGGTGCCAAATGTGCCAAAGTGGCTACCAAGTGGCCAAAGTGACTACCAAGTGGCCAAAGTGGCTACAGAGGTGCCGAATGTGCCAAAGTGGCTACCAAGTGGCCAAAGTGGCTACCGTGGTGCAGAATGTGCCAAAGTGGCTATCAAGTGGCAAAAGTGGCTAAAGAGGTGCCGAATGTGCCAAAGTGGCTGCCGAGGTGCCGAATGTGCCAAATTGGCTACCAAGTAGCCAAAGTGGCTACCAAGGTGCTGAATATGCCAAAGTGGCTACAAAGTGGCACCGAGGTGCCGAATGTGCCAAAGTGGCTACCAAGTGGCTAAAGTGGCTACAGAGGTGCCGAATGTGCCAAAGTGGCTACCAAGTGGCCAAAGTGGCTACCGTGGTGCAGAATGTGCCAAAGTGGCTACCAAGTGGCCAAAGTGACTACCAAGTGGCCAAAGTGGCTAGCGAGGTGCAAAATGTGCCAAAGTGGCTACAAGTGGCCAAAGTGACTACCAAGTGGCCAAAGTGGCTACAGAGGTGCTGAATGTGCCAAAGTGGCTACCAAGTGGCCAAAGTGGCTACCATCGTGCAGAATGTGCCAAAGTGGCTATCAAGTGGCCGAAGTGGCTACCGAGGTGCCAAATGTGCTAAAGTGGCTACCAAGTGGCCAAAGTGGCTACCAAGTGACGAAAGTGGCTACCGAGGTGCCGAAAGTGCCAAAGTGGCTACCAAGGTGCCGGATGTGCCAAAGTGGCTACCAAGGTGCCGAAAGTGCCAAAGTGGCTACCAAGTGGCCAAAGTGGCTACCGAGGTGCCGAATGTGCCAAAGTGGCTACCAAGTGGCCAAAGTGGCTACCGAGGTGCCGAATGTGCCAAAGTGGCTACCAAGTGGCCAAAGTGGCTACCAAGATGCCGTATGTGCCAAAATGGCTACCAAGTGGCCAAAGTGGCTACCGATGTGCCGAATGTGCCAAAGTGTCTAGCAAGTGGCCAAAGAGGCTACCAAGTGGCCAAAGTGGCTACTGAGGTGCCTAATGTGCCAAAGTGGCTACCAAGTGGCCAAAGTGGCTACCGAGGTGCCGAATGTGCCAAAGTGGCCACCAAGTGACCAAAGTGGCTACAGAGGTGCCGAATGTGCCAAAGTGGCTACCAAGTGGCCAAAGTGGCTACAGAGGTGCCGAATGTGCCAAGGTGGCTACCAAGTGGCCAAAGTGGCTACCGTGGTGCAGAATGTGACAAGTGGCTACCAAGTGGCCAAAGTGGCTACCGAGGTGCCAAATGTGCCAAAGTGGCTACCAAGTGGCCAAAGTGGCTAGCGAGGTGCCAAATGTGCCAAAGTGGCTACCAAGTGGCCAAAGTGGCTAAAGAGGTGCCGAATGTGCCAAAGTGGCTGCCGAGGTGCCGAATGTGCCAAATTGGCTACCAAGTAGCCAAAGTGGCTACCAAGGTGCTGAATATGCCAAAGTGGCTACCAAGTGGCACCGAGGTGCCGAATGTGCCAAAGTGGCTACCAAGTGGCTAAAGTGGCTACAGAGGTGCCGAATGTGCCAAAGTGGCTACCAAGTGGCCAAAGTGGCTACCGTGGTGCAGAATGTGCCAAAGTGGCTACCAAGTGGCCAAAGTGACTACCAAGTGGCCAAAGTGGCTAGCAAGGTGCCAAATGTGCCAAAGTGGCTACCAAGTGGCCAAAGTGACTACCAAGTGGCCAAAGTGGCTACAGAGGTGCTGAATGTGCCAAAGTGGCTACCAAGTGGCCAAAGTGGCTACCATGGTGCAGAATGTGCCAAAGTGGCTACCAAGTGGACAAAGTGTCTACCAAGGTGCCAAATGTGCCAAAGTGGCTACCGAGGTGCCGAATGTGCAAAATTGGCTACCAAGTAGCCAAAGTGGCTACCAAGGTGCTGAATATGCCAAAGTGGCTACCAAGTGGTACCGAGGTGCCGAATGTGCCAAAGTGGCTACCAAGTGGCCAAAGTGGCTACCGATGTGCCAAAGTGGCTACCAAGTGGCCAAAGTGGCTACCGAGGGGCTGTGTGCACCAAAGTGGCTACCAAGGATTCTTGCATGCCAAAATGGCTACCAAGGGGCCAAAGTGGCTAACAGGGGGCCATATACGACCCATCCCAGGTTGTGCCATCGCTATACACAACATTCATATTCTAACTTTACTTTCTGACAGTCGACACCTGATACAATGCTGTAAAGCCGGCAGCGCTGTTCAAGCACCATGTATTTCCTTCAGGAAATGCCCATCTAGTTATTATTCATTTTTATAGCACCATTTATTTCATGGCGCTTTACATGTGAGAAGGGGCGAATATAGACAAGTACAATAAATATGAGCAAAACAGGACACATATAAGTACAGAAGGAGAGAGGACCCTGCCCTGAAGGCTCACAATCTACAGGGGATGGGTGAGGATACACTAGGAGAGGGTAGAACTGGTCGTGCGGCGGTTCAGTAGACTGAGGATCACTGCAGGTTGTAGGCTTGTCGGAAGAGGTAGGTCTTCAAGTTCTTTTTGAAGGTTTCCATGGTAGGCGAGAGTCTGATGTGCTGGGGTAGAGAATTCAAGAGTATAGGGGAGGCACGGGAGAAGTCTTGTATGTGGTTGTGGGAAGAAGAGATAAGGGGAGAGTAGAGAAGGAGATCTTAAGAGGATCGAAGGTTGCGTGTGGGTGAGTAACGGGAGACCATGTCACAGATGTATGGAGGAGACAGGTTGTGGATGGCTTTGTATGACATAGGGTTTTGAACTGGTGCCTCTGGACGATAGGAAGCCAATGAAGGGCTTGGCATAGGGGAGAGGCTGGGGAATAACGAGGAGAAAAGTGGATTAGTCGGGCAGCAGAATATAGGATGGATTGGAGTGGTGCCAGAGTGCTAGAGGGGAGGCCAGAGAGTAGGAGGTTGCAGTAGTCAAGGCGAGAGATGATAAGAGCATGCACTAATGTTTTTGTGGTGTCGTGGTCAAGGAATGCACGAATCCGGGAAATATTTTTGAGTTTGAGACGGCAGGAGGAGGCTAGGGTTTGGATATGTGGCTTGAAAGAAAGGGCAGAGTCGAGGATCACCCCGAGGCACCGAGCATGCGGGACCGGGGAAAGTGAGCAGCCATTGACATTGAGGGATAGGTCTGGTGGAGGGGTAGAGTGAGATGGGGGAAGATGATGAATTCTGTTTTGTCCATGTTCAGTTTTAGAACGCGAGCAGAAAAGAAAGCTGAAATAGCGGACAGTGTGGGATTTTTGTCAGTAAGGAGTTGAGGTCAGGTCCAGATAGGTAGATCTGCGTGTCATCGGCATAGAGATGATACTGCAAACCGTGGGATTCTATGAGCTGTCCCAGGCCGAAGGTGTAGATGGAGAAGAGTAGGGGTCCTAGAACTGAGCCTTGAGGAACACCGACAGACAGGGGGCGAGGTGAGGAGGTGGTGTGGGAGAGGGAGACACTGAATGTTCGGTCTGCTAGGTATGATGAGATCCAGGATAGGGCCAAGCCTGTGATGCCCAGAGATGAGAGAATCTGGAGCAGGAGGGAGTGGTCCACAGTGTTGAAGGCAGAAGACAGGTCCAGGAGAAGGAGGACAGAGTAGTGTCGCTTGCTCATGGCGGTTAGTAGGTCGTTGGTGTCTTTAGTTAGGGCAGTTTCAGTTGAGTGATGCAGTCGGAAGCCTGATTGTAAGCAGTCAAAGAGGGAACAAGAGGAGAGGTGGGAGGACAGTTCAAGATGGACATGCTGTTCCAGTAGTTTTGAGGCATAAGGGAGAAGAGATATTGGGCGGTAGCTAGATGCAGAGGATGGGTCAAGGGAGGTCTTTTTGAGGATGGGAGCGATTGAGGCATGTTTGAAGGATGAGGGGAACACACCATTTGTAAGTGAGAGGTTGAAGAGGTGTGTTAGAGTAGGGATGAAGATTGTGGCGAGGTTAGGGATGAGTTGGGACGGGAGCAGGTCAAGTGTGCAAGTGGTGAGGTGTGATCTTGAAAGGAGGGTGGAGAGCTGGTCTTCTGTCATGATGGAGAAGTTGGTTTTGGAGGAACAGAGCTAGAGGAGCTACGAGGGGCATTGGAGGCTGTGGGCCAAAGCTTTCCCTGATCGTATCAATCTTCTGCTTGAAAAAGGAGGCAAAATCTTCAGCAGTAATGAGATGAGAGGGGGGGAGGTGCTGGGGGACGGAGTAGAGAATTGTAAGTGTTGAAGGGCTGTTTAGGGTTGTGAGACAGGGGGGATATGAGAGATGAGAAGTAAGTTTGCTTTGCGGCAGTGATTATGGACTGGAAGCTGGTGAGGGACTGCTTGTGTGCGGTTAAGTGCTCAGCAGAGCGGGATTTCTTCCATCTCCGCTCAGCAACCCTGGAAGCCCGTCTCAGTTCTTTGGTGAGATTACCCATTTAATTTGTATTATAAGCATATATAGAGCATATATACAGTACAGCCCAAAAGTTTGGACACACCTTCTCGTTTAAAGATTTTTCTGTATTTTCATGACTATGAAAATTGTAAATTCACACTGAAGGCATCAAAACTATGAATTAACACATGTGGAATTATATAATTAACAAAAAAGTGTGTAACAAATGAAATTATGTCTTATATTCTAGGTTCTTCAAAGTAGCCACCTTTTGCTTTGATGAGTGCTTTGCACACTCTTGGCATTCTCTTGATGAGTTTCAAGAGGTAGTCACCGGAAATGCTCTTCCAACAGTCTTGAAGGAGTTCCCAAAGATGCTTAGCACTTGGCCCTTTTACCTTCACTCTGTGGTTCAGCTCACCCCAAACCATCTCGATTGGGTTCAGGTCTGGTGACTGTGGAGGCCAGGTCATCTGGCGTAGCACCCCATCAGTCTCCTTCTTGGTAAAATAGCCCTTACACAGCCTGGAGGTGTGTTTGGGGTCATTGTCTTGTTGAAAAATAAATGATGGTCCAACTAAATGCAAACTGGATGGAATAGCATACCGCTGCAAAATGCTGTGGTAGCCATGCTGGTGCAGTATGCCTTCAATTTTGAATAAATCCCCAACAGTGTCACCAGCAAAGAACCCCCACACCATCACATCTCCTCCTCCATGCTTCACAGTGGGAGCCAGGCATGGAGAGTCCATCCGTTCACATTTTCTGCGTCGCACAAAGACACGGTGGTTGGAACCAAAGATCTCAAATTTGGACTCATCAGACCAAAGCACAGATTTCCACTGGTCTAATGTCCATTCCTTCTGTTCTTTAGCCCAAACAAATCTCTTCTGCTTGTTGCCTGTCCTTAGCACTGGTTTCCTAGCAGCTATTTGACCATGAAGGCCTGCTGCACAAAGTCTCCTCTTAACAGTTGTTGTAGAGATGTGTCTGCTGCTAGAACTCTGGCATTGACCAGGTCTCTAATCTGAGCTGCTGTAAACCTGCGATTTCTGAGGCTGGTGACTCGGATAAACTTATCCTCAGAAGCAGAGGTGACTCTTGGTCTTCCTTTCCTGGGGCGGTCCTCATGTAAGCCAGTTTCTTTGTAGCGCTTGATGGTTTTTGCAACTGCCCTTGGGGACACTTTCAAAGTTTTCCCAATTTTTCGGACTGACTGACCTTCATTTCTTAAAGTAATGATGGCCACTCGTTCTTCTTTACTTACCGTATATACCCATGTATAAGCCGAGATTTTCAGCCCATTTTTTAGGGCTGAAAGTCCCCCTCTCGGCTTATACGCGGGTCATATACGGGGGTCGGCGGGGGAGGGGGAGCGAGGGTGTTGGATCATACTTACCTCTCCGCTGACGCGGTCTCTGCAGCCACCCTGCTTCTCCCACAATCTCAGGCTCCTTCTGCAGCTGTCACATGGCACCGCTCATTAAAGTCATGAATATGCACATATTCATGACTTTAATGAGCGGTAGCACGTGACCGCTGCAGGACTGAAGCGCTGCTGAGAGCGCCGGGAGAAGAGGAGAGGCTGCAGGGACGCGCGGCGGAGGGGTGAGTATAGCGATATTTACCTGTCCCTCGGTCCACCGCAGCGCACTGCTCCCTCGGTCTGACTCCTCTGTGTGTGAATGATCAGGCAGAGGACGCGATGACGTCGTTAGTGCGCGCCCCGCCCCCTGCCAGATCATTCACACACATAGAGGAGTCAGACCGAGGGAGCAGTGCCCTGCGGTGGACCGAGGGACAGGTAAATATCCCATAGCGCGCCGGTGTCACCGCCTGCTTAGGACACCGGCACCTGGCCCCCAGCGACGAGAGGTGAGTATGTCATTTTTTTTTTGCAGCAGCAGCATATAAGGCCTATACTATGGGGCATAATTGTGCTGCATATGTGGGCATAATCTGGAGCATATGGGGGCATAATATGGAGCATATGGGGGCATAACATGGAGCATATGGGGGCATAAGCTGTGGAACATATGGGGCATAATCTGGAGCATATGGGGGCATAATATGGAGCATATGGGGGCATAAGATGTGGAACATATGGGGCATAATCTGGAGCATATGGGGCATAATCTGGAGCATATGGGGCATAATATGGAGCGTATGGGGGCATAAGCTGTGGAACATATGGGGCATAATCTGGAGCGTATGGGGGCATAATATGGAGCATATGGGGGCATAAGCTGTGGAACATATGGGGCATAATCTGGAGCATATGGGGGCATAATATGGAGCATATGGGGCATAATATGGAGCATATGGGGGCATAATATGGAGCATATGGGGGCATAATCTGTGGAACATATGGGGCATAATCTGGAGCATATGGGGGCATAATCTGTGGATCATAGGGGGCATAATCTGTGGAATATATGGGGGCATAATCTGTGGAGCATATTGGGCATAATCTGTGCAGCATATGGGGGCATAATCTGTGGAGCATCATATGGGGGCATAATCATTTTTCACCCTAGGCTTATACGCGAGTCAATAAGTTTTCCCAGTTTTTTGTGGCAAAATTAGGGGGGTCGGCTTATACACGGATCGGCTTATACATTTGTATATACGGTAGCTGCTTTTTCTTGCCATAATACAAATTCTAACAGTCTATTCAGATGGACTATCAGCTGTGTATCCATCAGACTTCTGCACAACACAACAGATGGTCCCAACCCCATTTATAAGGCCAGAAATCCCACTTATTAAACCTGACAGGGCACACCTGTGACGTGAAAACCATTTCTGGTGACTACCTCTTGAAGCTCATCAAGAGAATGCCAAGAGTGTGCAAAGCACTCATCAAAGCAAAAGGTGGCTACTTTGAAGAACCTAGAATATAAGACATAATTTCAGTTGTTACACACTTTTTTAAGTATATAATTCCACATGTGTTAATTCATAGTTTTGATGCCTTCGGTGTGAATTTACAATTTTCTTAGTCATGAAAACACAGAAAAATGTTTAAATGAGAAGGGGTGTCCAAACTTTTGGTCTGTACTGTATATATATACATATATATATATGTATATACATATATATATATATATGTATATATACAGCTCTGGCAAAAATTAAGAGACCACTGCACAGATTTATAAAAATCAGCTTCTCTACATGTCTGACAGCCATTCCATCCCAGTGTCAGTTGAATTTCAACCAGAGTACACCTCATTATACTTAATGTGCTTCTGATTAGGTGATCACCTGAGCCAAATCTTAATTAACGAAGGTAAGTATAAAAAGCACTGCTGTGGTGTTCACAATCCTCTTTCAATAGGACAAGCTGGATTGCAAAACAAGTGCTAGTAATATCCCAAAAGTAATAGGAATGAAAAAATAACTTTTAGCCATGCCAAAGGAGTTGAAAAGAAAAGTCTTGAGTGAGGAAAAGAAGGGCTCAACTCTGGCTTTACTTGCAGAGGGATACAGTGAGCGTCATGTTGTCTCGATCCTTAAAATTTCTAAGACGGCAGTTCATTACAACAAGGTCAAGCAGAAGACATTGTAGAGACAACAAAGCTACAGACCGGCAGAGGGCGAAAGTAAACGACTCTCCACTGACCGGGATGACCGTCATCTTATTCGAATGTCACTCAGCAACCGCAGGATGACATTAAGTGACCTACAAAAGGTAAGGCAAATGGCAGCTGGGGCGAAGTGCACGGCAACAACAGTTCGTAACAGGCTCCTAGAGGCAGGGCTCAAGTCATGTATAGCTAGAAAAAAACCTTCAATGAGAAGCAAAGGAGAGCCAGGCTGAAGTTTGCCAAAGACCATAAGGATTGGACCATAGAGGACTGGAGTAAGGTAACCTTCTCTGATAAGTCTAATTTTCAGCTTTGCCCAACAACTGGTCGTCTAATGGTTAGATGGAGACCTGGTGAGGCATACAAGCCACAGTGTCTTGCACCCACTGTGAAATTTGGTGGAGGATCGGTGATGATCTGGGGATGCTTCAACAAGGCTGAAATTGGGCAGGTTAATCTTTGTGAAGGACGTATGAATCAAGCCACATTGTTCTGTCCCCACATGAGGCGAATGGAGGTGAAGTTGATTGGGGCTGGGAGAGTTTTCTTACCTTCCGCTTCCTCATGCAGAGCAGACAGGACCAGTGCTGTTCAGCGTCCGGAGAGATGATGCACACCAGGGATTGTGAAGTCCAGACTTGTTTATTTGGAAATCTGGACATACAGATTATGATTGGTATACAGTAACTTCTCCAGAAATGCAGGTGAAAACGAGGTGCAGGAAGATGTAGCACCAAGTATGGCTGCAAGTGTGAGCAGCAAGAGAGTGTAGGTGGTGGTGGTGGTGGAAAACTGATGCCTTTCACAGCTCGGTGCAAAGCTTGTCTCTCCCATAAAGAACTAACAAGCAAATGGCTGCTAACAGGAAGAAGAAGCAGTGACCTCAGCACAGAAAGTGAAAGGCATATACCAGAATTAATTAGTTACAGGCTGCCATACAGAAAGGGCCACCAGGTGACAGCAGAGAGCATGAAAGAATAGATTATACACAGGATGGAAATAATACAATTCATAACCCAGACAAACGGAACAGCACACACATACAAGGTTATCCTGGAAAAACAGTTGATTCCTTCTGCTCAGGCAATGTTCCCCAACTCTGAGGACTGGTTTTTCCAGCAGGACAATGCACCATGCCACATAGCTAAATCAATCAATGTGTGGATGAAGGACCACCACATCAAATCCCTGTCATGGCCAGCCCAATCTCCAGACCTGAACCCCATTGAAAACCTCTGTAATGTAATCAAGAGGAAGATGGATAGTTAAAAGCCATCAAACAAAGATGAACTGCTTAAATTTTGTACCAGGAGTGGCATGAGGTCACCCAAAAGCAGTGTGAAAGACTGGTGGAAAGCATGCCAAGACGCACTAAAGCTGTGATTAAAAATCATTGCTATGGGCGTGTGGCCTAGGCAGCACACAGTATGGATGCATGTTACCACAGCTACTAGACAAGGAAAAACAAGTGAAATTGGACCAAGAAATTAATTTAACCAGTTGAAACTGCATCCTTACTGATAGAAAGGCAAGTGGATTGAACAAGACCAATCTGGCTTGAACTGCAGCTTATAAGGGGGCACTTTAATCCCTAGAGATCTGCTGGAGAGTACAAGCAAAGAAACATCCTCACACCAAAAGAAAGAAGGGACTCATCCTCAGGAGACAAGCTAAGGAGGTGAGGGGGAAGCTTTGAGGGGTCTTACCTGAGATTCAGTGCCACGTGCACCCTCTGTCCCCTCATCCCCCAACTAATTGCTCTTGACTGTTTGCCTGATCACCCTCTCTGATCCTCCTGTGACTGGCTGTGTATTCTGGTGTATCAGCTCACACACAGCTCCTGTCTGCCTTGGAGCTTCTCTTGGCAGCCAGCCAGCTGCAGATTGCAGGAGGCCATCCACCCAGGGCCGGCTCCAGGTTTTTATGGGCCCCGGGCAAAAGAGTCTCATTGGGCCCCTTTAACACAGACCACGATTCATGATGCTCCGATACTGCAGAGAAATATGGGTATAGTACAAAGCCAAACACTTCTCTTCTTCCATTACATGAGTGATATCTATTGTAAATTGTACAATAGCTCAAAAACCGCCAAATCCTCACAGCGCACAGTACAGACTGGACAGTACATTCTTCCATACAATATTATGGGCACCACATAGTCCTCCATACAGTATTATGGGCCAAATATAATGCTCCATAAAGAATATTGGACCCCAAATAATGCTCCATACAGGATACTTGTTCCCATATAATGCTCCATACAAAATATGGAGCTCTCCTCTGCACTGCGCTGCGTTCTGCACTGTTACAGGCCGGCTCAGGAAAGGGCGCTGTGGAAAGACTCCCCATCATCATCATCATTGCCTCCCCATAATCATCATCATTGCCTCCCCATCATCATCGCCTCCCCATCATCATCATTGCCTCTGGCTCCTCACCACCATCACTGCCTTCCCCCATCACCATCACACATACAGCACCACACACAGACAGCACCGCAGTACTCTCTCACATACACACACACAAAACACCGCACTACATACACACACACTGATACACACAGACACATACACCTCACATCTCACCTGTCTGGCGCCCGCGCTTACTCTCTGCCACAGCCGGCCGCTGAATGATGACATCATTCAGCAGGACTACTGTGAGAGGAGTCGCGGGCTCCCTGCAGGCACCCCCTGGAGCCCGGAGCTGCGGAGGCACGAGGAGAGGTAAGTATTGTGCCGGCTGGGGGGGCCCAGTGGCGGTGCTGGTACCGCTCTCATCCGCTAAAGGGCACCGGGGTGTCCGAAGGCGAGTGGGCCCCCCGCCTGCTCAGGGCCCCGGCACTTGCCCGGGTACGCCGGCCCTGCATCCACCTCACTGCTTCCCGGGGGCTGCTCTGCTTGGGGGGAGCTGAAATATAACTGTGACCGAGACAAGGGAGTGGGGGAGAGCAACAGAGAGCTCAGGGAGACAGGGAAGCAGCACCATCTTGTTGCTCAGCACCATAGCTGGCAGAGCTCATAGTGTTTTAAAGTGTGTGAAACAGATCAGCAGCTCACTGTACATCAGAGACTTACTGCCACAGACTCTTGACAGGCTCCACAAGAGAGGAAAATAGTTAAATAAACTTGGAAACTGCATGCCTGAGTGGACCTCTCCCCCTCACAACAACAGCACAAGGCAGGCACTTTCTGATACATCAAACACAAAGTGAGGGGCAGAAGAGAGCCTCTATTCACATGAACTATAAATTCCCTAAATTTTAAGAAGCACTCCTAGCTGCTGTTACATACTTTAAGGCACAAACTCTCACAAGCCTAACTCTATATCTTTGAGCGAAAGAAGAAAGAAGGGGAAATAAAAAGAAATGTAAAATAACTTGTGAAGTCACAAAGATGAACATTCTCAAAGTCTCATCTAAACATAGTGCCATCTACTGCACTTCAGGTGAAATTGCATGACCTATTAGCATACTTGACCACTCTGATTTTTCATAGCAAGTCTTCTGACACCATCTAAAACTCTTGAATGGAATAAGATTCCCTCCCCCCCTTTTTTTTTTGTACAATTCTAGTATAGAACACTGGTTCGCTCACATGATTTAATCACTTAGCACTTCTCCTGGTGTAGTTATATTAAATCAGACCACAAAATGGGAAGATCCATTAAAACTCACACTGATGAGTCAAGCAAACCCCATAAGACACCTAAAAAAATCCAAGATGAAGACAAGACTCAAAAATGTCCACCCACTGAAACTTCTAATGGCAGTAAATCTCAGAGAGCCTCGCACAAATTGAAGTTTGGTTCACTTCCGACCAATCATTGGTCAGATAGCGATGAAGACGCGGATTCTATTCAAAAGATCCATATATAAAGAAATATATTAAAGCCCTACCCACGACTGAATACATGAAAAACCTATTTAAAGACTTCACCCAAGCGGTAAAGGAAGAGATAACGGATCTCAGAAATGATGTTAAGATTGTTCACTACAGAGTACAAAACTTAGAGACCAGCTCTGATCAGATTATAACGCACGCCACAAGAGTCACAGAAATCTTAATAGAGAACCAAAAAGAGCAATTTCTGCAGAGAATTCACCTAGATGACCTGGAAAACAGGTCAAGGAGCAACAATTTGAGAGTTAGAGGCCTTCCAGAGAATATCCTAGACAAAGACATACTCACTACGTTATCCACAATTTTCAACAACACTATTGGAAAAAATGACGACAATGACCTTGGAATAGAAAGAGCTCATAGAGTCTACAGACCAAAGCCATCAGGACCGGACAGACCAAGAGACATCTTATGTTGTTTTCAAAGCTTCAGAACAAAAGAGGAGATATACCAAAAAGCAAGAGATGCGAAAAAAATAGAATTTGAAGACAGCGAGATTCAAATATTTCAAGACCTCACAAAGCTAACCCTGAATTTGAGAAGACAGCTTCAGCCCTTAACAAGAGCGGTGAGAGACAAAAGCATTGCCTATAGATGGCTTTTCCCATTTTATTGGCAATTCCCCTTAACAACAAAACTTTGATTGTCAGAACCCCAGATGACTTGCCATTTGTCCTCAAAAAACTAGACCTGATGGATCTTCATGTCCCAGATTGTGCCACAGCGGAAGTTTTTCTTAATCTACCACCTCTTCCAAGATTGGAAAAATGGTCCACAGCAACCCCTTCCAAGTCAAAGAAGAAGAGAAGATTGAATGAGGATCTCAAGAAAACCCCCAACAAAGATATGGAAGAGGAAGAAGAGGTCGGCAGATGCTGTCAGTTTAAACTCTATACCTCTGCTGAGACATTTACCAGCTGACATGTTCGCCAATTTTTTCTATTTCTCATCTCTGTTTTTCTTTTTTTACAAATCTGACACTAATTACTTTCGATGTTGTTATTTACTGTTTGATATATTTCTAGTATATACATGGCATTTCTTCCCTCTCCCCCTTCCTCCTCACTCTCCCTGCACTGAGGGGAGGGTGTACGGGAGAAGTCTGGGCATGATGTATGCATTTAGCATTATAGTCTTAATCGACTAGTTTTAGTTACATCCTTAGATTGTAAAATGCTGCATTGTGTTTACGGTATTACCTGTTCAAATAAGACTCACCGGGAGTCTGTTCACCTGCAATTATACTTATTCTCATACACTTTCAAATCACTTAACCCCTTAACGACCGCCGATACGCCTTTTAACGGCGGTCATTAAGGGTGCTTAAACCACAGAGCCGTTAATTAACGGCGCTGTGGAAAAAGTGAATAGCGCCCCCCAGAGGCGCATTTTCTCCGGGGTCTCGGCTACCGGGGGTAGCCGAGACCCCAGAGAACATGAATCGGGTCGGTTTTTACCGACACCGATGTTGCGATCGCCGTTATTAACCCTATAACGGCGACCGCAACAAAAAAAAAAAAAAAAGTTGTGCCATTTAATTTCTCTGTCCTCTGATGTCATCGGACATCAGAGGACAGAGAAAAAGGGTCTGTGGCCCCCGATGTCCTGTATGTGGCCCCAGGGCCCTCCGGTGTCCCCCGGGACCGGCGCAATGAAGAACATGGCGGGCGCATGCTCAGTGCGCCCGCCGCTATGTGCCGCTGTGCTGGTGGGGGGATGGGCAAATATTCTCTGGGGTCTCGGCTACCGGGGGTAGCCGAGACCCCAGAGAACATGATCCGGGTCGGTATTCACCGATCCCGGTGTTGCGATCGCGTCTATGCAAGCATAGACGCGATCGCAAAAAAAAAAAAAAAAAATGATTTCTCTCCCCTCTGATGTGATCGCACATCAGAGGGGAGAAAATGAGGGTCCCCGGTCCCCCGATCGCCCCCCCGTATACTTACCGGTGTCCTCCGTCCTCCCGCAGGCCCCAGGATCCCGGCGTCTTCTTCCTGCAAAAAAAAAATGGCGGGCGCATGCGCAGTGCGCCCGCCGATCTGCTTGGCGGCAGATTCAAAAATGTTTTCATTCATTCTCCAGAAAGTGCATTTTGATCACTGTGATAAACTATCACAGTGATCAAAATAAAAAAAAACAGTACATAACCCCCCATTTATCACCCCCTTAGTTAGGGACATATAATAAAAAATAGAAATTATATTTATTTTAATTTTTCTGTTAGGGTTAGGGTTATAATTAGGGTTAGGGTTATAATTAGGGTTAGGGTTAGCATTAGGGTTAGGGTTATAATTAGCGTTAGGGTTAATCTGGGTTCATACTGCGTTATGGCAGTCCGTTAGACGGACTGCATTACACCGCAGTATAACGCGGTGTAACGCAGTCCGTTAAAGCTGCCATTCACCCCCATTTGAGGGCGCATCGCGACGCATGCCGTAAAGCGGCATGCGTTCGCGAAGTGCCATCATTCAGTGACGGAGCCTCGGACGCGGGCTGCAGCGTCTGGGCTCCGTCACCGCTAGCGCAGATGAATCATCTGCTGATTCCTCTGCGCTAGCGGGTATAGCATAACGCGATCGTGTTATGCTATACCGTTACCAGCCCGTCAACGCTATGTGTTGAACGGGCTGGTAAAACGCAAAATGAACCTAGCCTTAGGGTTAGGGTTATAATTAGGGTTAGGGTTACAATTAGGGTTAGGGTTAAAATTAGGGTTAGGGTTACAATTAGAGTTAGGGTTACAATTAAGGTTAGGGTTACAATTAGGGTTGGAATTAGGGTTGGGATTTAGGTTAGGATTAGGGTTGGGATTAGGGTTAGGGTGTGTTGGGGTTAGGGTTGGAGCTAGAATTGAGGGATTTCCACTATTTAGGCACATCAGGGGGTCTCCAAACACGACGTGGCGTTCAAAAAGTCAAATGGCGCTCCCTCCCTTCCGAGCCCTGCCGTGCGCCCAAACAGTGGTTTACCCCAACATATGGGGTATCAGCATACTCAGGACAAATTGCACACCAATTTTGGGGTTCTAATTTCTCCTGTTACCCTTGGGAAAATAAAAAATAGCTGGCTAAAAAAAACATTTTTGAGAAAAAAAATGATTTTTCATTTTCACGGCTCTGCGTTTATAAATTTCTGTGAAACACTTGGGGGTTCAAAGTGCTCACCACACATCTAAATAAGTTCTTTAAGGGGTCTAGTTTCCAAAATGGGGTCACTTGTGGGGGGTTTCCACTGTTTAGACACATCAGGGGGTCTCCAAACACGACGTGGCTTTCAAAAAGTCAAATGTCGCTCCCTACCTTCCGAGCCCTGCTGTGCGCCCAAACAGTGGTTTACCCCAACATATGGGGTATCAGCGTACTCAGGACAAATTGCACACCAATTTTGGGGTTCTAATTTCTCCTGTTACCCTTGGGAAAATAAAAAATAGCTGGCTAAAAAAAACATTTTTGAGAAAAAAAATGATTTTTCATTTTCACGGCTCTGCGTTTATAAATTTCTGTGAAGCACTTGGGGGTTCAAAGTGCTCACCACACATCTAGATAAGCTCCTTGGGGGGTCTAGTTTCAAAAATGGTGTCACTTGCAGGGGATTTCTACTGTTTAGGTACATCAAGGGCTCTGCAAACACAACATGACGCCCGCAGAACATTCCATCAAAGTCTGCATTACAAAATGGCGCTCCTTCCCTTCCAAGCACTCCCATGCGCCCAAACAGTGGTTTCACCCCACATATGGGGTATCAGCATACTCAGGAAAAATTGCACAACAACTTTTTGGGTCCAATTTCTCCTGTTACCCTTGGGAAAATAAAATAAATAGCGGGCTAAAGAATCATTTTTGAGGAAAAAAATGATTTTTTATTTTCACGGCTCTACGTTTATTAATTTCTGTGAAGCACTTTGGGGTTCAAAGTGCTCACCACACATCTAGATAAGTTCCTTAAGGGGTCTAGTTTCAAAATGGTGTGATTTGTGGGGGTTTCGACTGTTTAGGCGTATCAGGGGCTCTCCAAACGCGACATGGCGTCCAATTTCAATTCCAGCCAATTTTGGTTTGAAACAGTCAAACGGCGCTCCTTCACTTCCAAGCCCTGCGTGCGCCCAACAGTGGTTTACCCCCACATATGGGGTATCGGCATGCTCAGGACAAGTTGCACAAAAACTTTTGGGGTCTTGTTACCCTTGGGAAAATAAAAATTGGGGTGAACAGATCGTTTTTGTGGAAAAAATATGATTTTTTATTTTCACGGTTCTGTGTTATAAACTTCTGTGAAGCACTTGGAGGTTCAAAGTGCTCACCACACATCTAGATAAGTTCCTTAGGGGGTCTAATTTCCAAAATGGGGTCACTTGTGGGGGGTTTCCACTGTTTAGACACATCAGGACCTCTACAAACACGACATGACGTCCAGCCAATTCTGAGCTGAAAAAGTCAAACGGCGCTCCTTCCCTTCCAAGCTCTGCCTTGCACTCAAACAGTGGTTTACCCCCACATATGGGGTATCAGCATGCTCAGGACAAATTGCACAAAAACTTTTGGGGTCTTGTTACCCTTGGGAAAATAAAAATTGGGGTGAAAAGATTGTTTTTGTGGAAAAAATATGATTTTTTATTTTCACTGTTCTATGTTATAAACTTCTGTGAAGCACTTGGAGGTTCAAAGTGCTCACCACACATCTAGATAAGTTCCTTAGGGGGTCTAGATTCCAAAATGGGGTCACTTGTGATGGGTTTCCACTGTTTAGACACATCAGGGCCTCTACAAACGCGACATGGCGTCCAGCCTATTCTGCGTTGAAAAAGTCAAATGTCGCTCCTTCCCTTGCAACCTCTGCCGTGCGCCAAAAAAGTGGTTTACCCCCACATATGGGGTATCGGCTTAATCAGGAGAAATTGCACAACAAATTTTGTGGTTCATTTTTTCTTTTAACAGTTGTGAAAATAAAAAAAATAGGTTCCGAAGTAAAGTTTTTGCAAAAAAAGTTAAATGTTAATTTTTTCCTTCCACATTGCTTCAGTTCCTGTGAAGCACGTAAAGGGTTAATAAACTTATTGAATGTGGTTTTGAGCACCTTGAGGGGTGCAGTTTTTAGAATGGTGTCACTTTTGGCTATTTTCTATCATATAGACCTCTCAAAGTGACTTCAAATGTGAGGTGGTCCCTAAAATAAAAATGGTGTTGTAAAAATGAGAAATCGCTGGTCAACTTTTAACCCTTATAACTTCGTAACAAAAAAAAAAATTTGGTCCCAAAATTGTGCTGATGTAAAGTAGACATGTGGGAAATGTTATTTATTAAGAAATTTGTGTGACATATCTCTCTGATTTAAGGGCACAAAAATTTAAAGTTTGAAAATTGTTAAATTTTCAAAATTTTCGCCATATTTCCGTTTTTTTCATAAATAAACACAAGTCAAATCAAAGAAATTTTACCACTAACGTGAAGTACAATATTTCACGAAAAAACAAACTCGGAATCAGCGGGATTCGTTAAAGCGTTCCAGAGTTATAACCTCATAAAGTGACAGTGGTCAGAATTGTAAAAATTGGCCCTGTCATTAAGCTGCAAAATGGCTCTGTCACTAAGGGGTTAAAGGGAATCTGTCACCCCAAAATAGCCATATCAGATAAAGATATGGCTGAATAGTGCGTCCCATAGCTAAGCTAACGGTGGGTATCATATATCATGATACCCCCGTTTTCATATCAAAATACCTTTTTAAAGTTGGTGATTGTAGGTGTCAATCACTGCAGTCAGGTCAGGAGGGCGGCGGTTTTCATGTCCTCCCCCGCCCCCGCTCCTCGTCATCTGTTGCGTTACGCCGTCTGTGAATACCACAGACGGCGTTAGGTTCCCGCAATTGCGCAATTTAAAATCCGGCCCGGCGCATGCGCAGTATGCTTTGCCCAACAGTGGGCAAAGCATAAAATGACTACAGCGCATGCGCTAGTCTTTCCTTGCCCCGGAAATTACTGCTTGCCTTGGACGACTTGAAAGACTGCGCACGCGCCGGGGCCCTGCTTCACCGCGCAATCGCGGAAGCATTACGCTGTCTGTGATATTCACAGACAGCGTTACGTGAAGAAGTGGAGGAGTGGGGGGGAGGAAGCGAATAACCGCCGCCTTCCTGACCTGACTGCAATGATTGACACCACGAAATACCAAGTTTACAAAGGTATTTTTCTGTGAAAACGGGGGTATCCAGATAAAATGAAAATACACATAGCTTAGTTATGGGACGCTCTATTCAGCCATATGTTTACTTGATATGGCATTTTTGGGGTGACAGATTCCCTTTAAGGTTTTTGTCATATCTAGGTCTACGCACCCACGCAGTCCTAGACACCACTCTTTTGCATCTATACCTGGTTGGGCTCGCATCGCTGCCTATATCCTAACCAGCTGCAAAACTTTCTCAGGTTACTTTCGAGATTCATGAGCATGTTGCTCAGGTTCTGTAACAAACCTCCATTGTTTACTTTAACCCCATATAACCCTGCCTCATCCCCAAGTCCTGCTAAAAAAATTCAACTACTTCGTAGTACGCCCCCATTAAACTTTAACCCCTCTCTGCCATCAGACGTACTATTCCGTCCATGTGACCCTGGACCTAATTCCCATGGACGGAATAGTACGTCATGCCCTTTAATGCGACATCGCGACTAAAGTCGCGGTGATCGCATTAAAATTCCGACGCCATCTTACCTCTAGGAAGATGACGTTGGCATCCCGGGCTGCATCCTCCCCTCTCCGGCCTCCCGATCGCTGTGATTGGCTGTTCAATTCTGAACAGCCAATCGCAGCCTTTCTCACTGTTTCAGCCAATCAGATGGGCTGAAACAGTGAGATCCCAGGCTAGGATCGAGTACCGATGTACTCGATCCTAGGCCTGGGTCTAGCACTATGCAGACCCCCCTGGATTGGCGCGATCGCCGATCATATCGATCGTGCCAATCGCAGGGCACAGAAGCGGTATTACCGCGCTGTGCCCTGCCGGTTCCTGCTGGATCGGTGCTATAAAAGCACCGATCCTAGGCCGGAACATAGGACAGGCCTAGCAGGGCCTGCAGGAGCTGATTGGCGCGATCGATGTTATCGTCGATCGCGCCAATCGCAAGGCACAGCCACGGCGCAGGAGCGCTGTGCCTTGCTGCTGACCTGCCGGATCGGTGCTGTAATAGCACCGATCCTGGCTGGATCGGTGCTGTAAAAGCACCGATCCGGCTGTGGAGGCTCAGGACAGGCCCTGTAGGGCCTGCAGGAGCTGATTGGCGCGATCGATGACATCGTCTTTCGCGCCAATCACAGGGCACAGCAGCGGTCTGATCGCTGTGTGACCGCGCTGTGCCCTGCAGGTGACCTGGCTGCTGCCCTGGCTGTGACCTGCCTAGGATCGGAGCTGTGAGCTCCGATCCTGGGCAGGTTGCCAGGGTAACCAGGAGAGCTCTGATTGGTGGGATCTTGTTATGATGGATCCCACCAATCACAGGTCACAGAAGCGAATTGACCGCTCTGTGACCTGTCTCACCTGGCTCTGACCTGTGAGTGACCGTTCTGCAGGGGTCCTCACACTTGCTGAGGATTCCTGCAGAGCGGTCATACAACAGATCTCTCCTGTGCTGGGCCTTGTAGTGCTGAAGACAGAAGAAAAGAAGACAGAAGAAAAGAAGAAAGAAGATAGAAAAAAGAAGAGAGACTACAACCGTAAGTGTTGATCCCTCTCTTCCTCCCTCCCCATCCCCCTTCCCCCTCTTTTTACCCCCTCCACCCCCCCTTTGTGCCGCTTCCGTGCGCACACCCAGCCGCCGAGCGTTGATTGGTGACGCATTTCACCGATCAACACTCGTGCTCTCAGCCCCCTTTGCGCCACCTCCGTTTCCACATTTAGCAGCCGCCGAACTTTGACAAGTGACACAGTTCACTTATCAGAGCTCGCACCGGCTGTTTTCCTTTTCTTTTTTTTTTTTCCTTTTTCTTTTTTCACCCGCCTTTGCGCCGCCTCCGTTTCCACATTTAGCAGCCGCAGAATTTTGATAAGTGACTCAGTTCACTTATCAGATCTCGTGCCGGCTGTTTTCCTGTTTGTTTTTTTTCACCCCCTCCCTGCGCCACTCCCTTTGCGCCACATCTAGCAGCCGCCGAACTTTGACAAGTGACACAGTTCACTTATCAGAGCTCGCACCGGCTGTTTTCCTTTTCTTTTTTTTTTTTTCCTTTTTTTTCACCCGCCTTTGCGCCGCCTCCGTTTCCACATTTAGCAGCCGCCGAATTTTGATAAGTGACGCAGTTCACTTATCAGATCTCGTGCCGGCTGTTTTCCCTTTTTTTTTTTTTCACCCCTCCTTGCGCCACATCTAGCAGCCGCCGAACAGTTCACTTATCAGAGCTAGGGCCTGCTGTTTTAGACTTTTCTTTTCACAGGCATTTTTTTCTCCCCATTTTTTTTTTCTTTTAGATTTTTCTTTTCAGCATAGTTTACACCAAGCACTATCCCCCCCCCCACACATACACAGTTATCAATAAAGTACACCCAAGCACCACATTTACAAAAAAATGTCCCACCCGTCCCGTTCGTCCCAACAGCGCTATTCATTGGAGGAGGCATACGCTTTTCTTGCCTCTGACACTGATAGCGAGGGAGAGGATCCCACATTTCTTTATTTTTCAGATTCCTCTTCCTCCTCCTCTTCCTCTTCCCCCTCCTCATCTTCCTCCTCGGGTCCTGCGGAACCACCACGCAGACGCCCCAGGACAGAAGATGAGGCATCTGCCGCCATTCCAGAAGACGAAGATGAAGCCGAAGCCGAACCAGCGCAACCCACTGCGGATCCCGTGTGGACCTGGCCCCCCGAAAATTACGAGCCACTGATTCCTGATTTTGTGGCAGAATCAGGAATCAGGTTTGACACCACTGGCCTCACAGAAATAGACTTTTTCAAAGTCTTTTTCTCTGAGGATTTTATTAACCACATGGTGGAGCAAACAAATTTGTACGCTCGTCAATTTTTGGAGCAAAACCCCCGTTCATCATATTCTAACTGGTCTCCTGTAGACGCAGTTGAATTGATGCAGTTTTGGGGCCTGGTCCTTCACACGGGGATCTTGAAGAAGCCAGAACTTCGGCAATATTGGAGTGTTGATATTTTATATAACGCTCCAGTGTTCCGAATGGTCATGGCCCGGACGCGTTTTGAGGCCATCCAGAAATTCTTGCATTATAACGATAATGCACAGTGTCCAGCACAAGATGACCCCAACTTTGACCGTCTGTTCAAAGTTCGGCTGGTCATCGAACACTTCAACAAAAAGTTTGCTGAAGTGTACGTGCCCAAAAGGGACATTTGCGTGGATGAGTCCTTGGTTCATTTTAAGGGACGGCTCGGATTCCGTCAGTACCTGCCCAACAAGAGGGCAAGGTACGGAATCAAACTCTACAAACTGTGTGAGAGTACCTCAGGGTACACTCACCGTTTTAGAGTTTACGAAGGAAAGGACACCAGGATTGAACCCCCTGAGTGTCCTCCTGTCCTGGGAGTGAGTGGGAAAATTGTGTGGGATTTGGTTCACCCACTGCTGGATAAAGGTTATCACCTCTACACCGATAACTTTTATACCAGCATCCCACTCCACAAATCCCTCTTTGCGCGTGGTACCGCAGCCTGCGGTACCGTCCGCAAAAATCAGAAGGGCCTCCCGAAGACGCTGCTTGGGCAGATGCTCAGAAAGGGTGAGAGCAGAGCCCAATGTAGCAACCACCTTCTGGTGGTCAAGTACAAGGACAAGAGGGATGTCCTTCTCTTGACCACCATACACGGTGATGGCAGCGCCCTCAGCACTGTACGGGGTACCTCTACACAGGTCCGCAAACCGGACTGTGTACTTGGGTACAACAAATACATGGGGGGTGTTGATCTCTCTGATCAACTCCTCCAACCATACAGTGCTTTGAGAAAGGCCAAGGTGTGGTACAAGAAGCTGTCCGTGCACATCGTCCAAATGGCAATGCTCAACGCTTTCCTGCTGTCACGATGTGCACGCCATACCAATACGTCGTACCTTCAGTTCCAGGAGGTAGTGATCAAGGCCCTGATGTTTGGCGCTCAGGAAGGAGAGGGCCCCAGTACTTCCGGAACTGAAGGTGCTCGTATTGTACCAGGCCAGCATTTCCCGGGGGAAGTCCCGCAAACTGCAAAAAAAGATAAGTCGCAAAAAAGGTGCCGAGTGTGTTACAAAAGGGGAATACGCAAGGACACCATTTATCAGTGCGACACCTGCCCCGAAAAACCTGGCCTGTGTATGAAGGATTGCTTCAAATTGTACCACACCTCCATGCACTACTAATTTACTTTACAGGAAAGATTAGTTCCAGAAGGGGGGCACATCTAGAGAAGCTTCTTGGGGTCTAATTTCTAAAATTATGTCACTTGTGTTTTTTTTTTTCCTGTTTAGGCACATCAGGGGCTCTGCAAATGGAACATGACGCCCGCAGACCATTCCATCAAAGTCTGCATTCCAAAACGTCACTACTTCCCTTCCGAGTCCCGACATGTGCCTAAACAGTTTTTTCCCACATGTGGGGTACCAGCGTTCTCAGGACAAATTGGACAACTTTTGGGGTCCAATTTCTCTTGTTACCCTTGGGAAAATAAAAAATTGGGGACTAAAAAAATCACTTTTGTGGGAAAAAAAAATTTTTTTTTTTTTCACGCCAGGGCATTATAAACTTTAGTGAAACACATGGGGGTTCAAAGTGCTCACCACACACCTAGATAAGTTCCTTAGGGGGTTTAGTTTCCAAAATGGGGTCACTTGTGGGGGGTTTCCACTGTTTAGGCACATCAGGGGCTCTGCTAACGGAACATGACGCCCGCAGACCATTCCATCAAAGTCTGCATTCCAAAACGTCACTACTTCCCTTCCGAGCCCTGCCGTGCGCCCAAACAGTGGTTCCCCCCAACATATGGGGTATCGGCGTACTCAGGACAAATTGGACAACAACTTTTGGGGTCCAATTTCTCCTGTTACCCTTGGGAAAATAAAAAATTGGGGACTAAAAAAAACACTTTTGTGGAAAAAAAAAATTATTTTTTTTTTCACACAGGGCATTATAAACTTTAGTGAAACACTTGGGGTTCAAAGTACTCACCACACACCTAGATAAGTTCCTTAGGGGTCTAGTTTCCAAAATGGGGTCACTTGTGGGGGTTTCCACTGTTTAGGCACATCAGGGGCTCTGCTAACGGAACATGACGCCCGCAGACCATTCCATCAAAGTCTGCATTCCAAAACGTCACTACTTCCCTTCCGAGCCCTGCCGTGCGCCCAAACAGTGGTTCCCCCAACATATGGGGTATCAGCGTACTCAGGACAAATTGGACAACAACTTTTGGGGTCCAATTTCTCCTGTTACGCTTGGGAAAATAAAAAATTGGGGACTAAAAAAATCACTTTTGTGGGAAAAAAAAATATTTTTTTTTTCACGCCAGGGCATTATAAACTTTAGTGAAACACTTGGGGGTTCAAAGTGCTCACCACACATCTAGATAAGTTCCTTAGGGGGTCTAGATTCCAAAATGGGGTGATTGTTTAGACACATCAGGGCCTCTACAAACGCGACATGGCGTCCAGCCAATTCTGCGTTGAAAAAGTCAAATGTCGCTCCTTCCCTTGCAACCTCTGCCGTGCGCCAAAAAAGTGGTTTACCCCCACATATGGGGTATCGGCTTAATCAGGAGAAATTGCACAACAAATTTTGTGGTTCATTTTTTCTTTTAACAGTTGTGAAAATAAAAAAAATAGGTTCCGAAGTAAAGTTTTTGCAAAAAAAGTTAAATGTTAATTTTTTCCTTCCACATTGCTTCAGTTCCTGTGAAGCACGTAAAGGGTTAATAAACTTATTGAATGTGGTTTTGAGCACCTTGAGGGGTGCAGTTTTTAGAATGGTGTCACTTTTGGCTATTTTCTATCATATAGACCTCTCAAAGTGACTTCAAATGTGAGGTGGTCCCTAAAATAAAAATGGTGTTGTAAAAATGAGAAATCGCTGGTCAACTTTTAACCCTTATAACTTCGTAACAAAAAAAAAATTTGGTCCCAAAATTGTGCTGATGTAAAGTAGACATGTGGGAAATGTTATTTATTAAGAAATTTGTGTGACATATCTCTCTGATTTAAGGGCATAAAAATTTAAAGTTTGAAAATTGTTAAATTTTCAAAATTTTCGCCATATTTCCGTTTTTTTCATAAATAAACACAAGTCAAATCAAAGAAATTTTACCACTAACGTGAAGTACAATATTTCACGAAAAAACAAACTCGGAATCAGCGGGATTCGTTAAAGCGTTCCAGAGTTATAACCTCATAAAGTGACAGTGGTCAGAATTGTAAAAATTGGCCCTGTCATTAAGCTGCAAAATGGCTCTGTCACTAAGGGGTTAAAGGGAATCTGTCACCCCAAAATAGCCATATCAGATAAAGATATGGCTGAATAGTGCGTCCCATAGCTAAGCTAACGGTGGGTATCCTATATCATGATACCCCCGTTTTCATATCAAAATACCTTTTTAAAGTTGGTGATTGTAGGTGTCAATCACTGCAGTCAGGTCAGGAGGGCGGCGGTTTTCATGTCCTCCCCCGCCCCCGCTCCTCGTCATCTGTTGCGTTACGCCGTCTGTGAATACCACAGACGGCGTTAGGTTCCCGCAATTGCGCAATTTAAAATCCGGCCCGGCGCATGCGCAGTATGCTTTGCCCAACAGTGGGCAAAGCATAAAATGACTACAGCGCATGCGCTAGTCTTTCCTTGCCCCGGAAATTACTGCTTGCCTTGGACGACTTGGAAGACTGCGCACGCGCCGGGGCCCTGCTTCACCGCGCAATCGTGGAAGCATTACGCTGTCTGTGATATTCACAGACAGCGTTACGTGAAGAAGTGGAGGAGTGGGGGGGGGAGGAAGCGAATAACCGCCGCCTTCCTGACCTGACTGCAATGATTGACACCACGAAATACCAAGTTTACAAAGGTATTTTTCTATGAAAACGGGGGTATCCAGATAAAATGAAAATACACATAGCTTAGTTATGGGACGCTCTATTCAGCCATATGTTTACTTGATATGGCATTTTTGGGGTGACAGATTCCCTTTAAGGTTTTTGTCATATCTAGGTCTACGCACCCACGCAGTCCTAGACACCACTCTTTTGCATCTATACCTGGTTGGGCTCGCATCGCTGCCTATATCCTAACCAGCTGCAAAACTTTCTCAGGTTACTTTCGAGATTCATGAGCATGTTGCTCAGGTTCGGTAACAAACCTCCATTGTTTACTTTAACCCCATATAACCCTGCCTCATCCCCAAGTCCTGCTAAAAAAATTCAACTACTTCGTAGTACGCCCCCATTAAACTTTAATCCCTCTCTGCCATCAGACGTACTATTCCGTCCATGTGACCCTGGACCTAATTCCCATGGACGGAATAGTACGTCATGCCCTTTAATGCGACATCGCGACTAAAGTCGCGGTGATCGCATTAAAATTCCGACGCCATCTTACCTCTAGGAAGATGACGTCGGCATCCCGGGCTGCATCCTCCCCTCTCCGGCCTCCCGATCGCTGTGATTGGCTGTTCAATTCTGAACAGCCAATCGCAGCCTTTCTCACTGTTTCAGCCAATCAGATGGGCTGAAACAGTGAGATCCCAGGCTAGGATCGAGTACCGATGTACTCGATCCTAGGCCTGGGTCTAGCACTATGCAGACCCCCCTGGATTGGCGCGATCGCCGATCATATCGATCGTGCCAATCGCAGGGCACAGAAGCGGTATTACCGCGCTGTGCCCTGCCGGTTCCTGCTGGATCGGTGCTATAAAAGCACCGATCCTAGGCCGGAACATAGGACAGGCCTAGCAGGGCCTGCAGGAGCTGATTGGCGCGATCGATGTTATCGTCGATCGCGCCAATCGCAAGGCACAGCCGCGGCGCAGGAGCGCTGTGCCTTGCTGCTGACCTGCCGGATCGGTGCTGTAATAGCACCGATCCTGGCTGGATCGGTGCTGTAAAAGCACCGATCCGGCTGTGGAGGCTCAGGACAGGCCCTGTAGGGCCTGCAGGAGCTGATTGGCGCGATCGATGACATCGTCTTTCGTGCCAATCACAGGGCACAGCAGCGGTCTGATCGCTGTGTGACCGCGCTGTGCCCTGCAGGTGACCTGGCTGCTGCCCTGGCTGTGACCTGCCTAGGATCGGAGCTGTGAGCTCCGATCCTGGGCAGGTTGCCAGGGTAACCAGGAGAGCTCTGATTGGTGGGATCTTGTTATGATGGATCCCACCAATCACAGGTCACAGAAGCGAATTGACCGCTCTGTGACCTGTCTCACCTGGCTCTGACCTGTGAGTGACCGTTCTGCAGGGGTCCTCACACTTGCTGAGGATTCCTGCAGAGCGGTCATACAACAGATCTCTCCTGTGCTGGGCCTTGTAGTGCTGAAGACAGAAGAAAAGAAGACAGAAGAAAAGAAGAAAGAAGATAGAAAAAAGAAGAGAGACTACAACCGTAAGTGTTGATCCCTCTCTTCCTCCCTCCCCATCCCCCTTCCCCCTCTTTTTACCCCCTCCACCCCCCCTTTGTGCCGCTTCCGTGCGCACACCCAGCCGCCGAGCGTTGATTGGTGACGCATTTCACCGATCAACACTCGTGCTCTCAGCCCCCTTTGCGCCACCTCCGTTTCCACATTTAGCAGCCGCCGAACTTTGACAAGTGACACAGTTCACTTATCAGAGCTCGCACCGGCTGTTTTCCTTTTCTTTTTTTTTTTTTTCCTTTTTCTTTTTTCACCCGCCTTTGCGCCGCCTCCGTTTCCACATTTAGCAGCCGCAGAATTTTGATAAGTGACTCAGTTCACTTATCAGATCTCGTGCCGGCTGTTTTCCTGTTTGTTTTTTTTCACCCCCTCCCTGCGCCACTCCCTTTGCGCCACATCTAGCAGCCGCCGAACTTTGACAAGTGACACAGTTCACTTATCAGAGCTCGCACCGGCTGTTTTCCTTTTCTTTTTTTTTTTTTCCTTTTTTTTCACCCGCCTTTGCGCCGCCTCCGTTTCCACATTTAGCAGCCGCCGAATTTTGATAAGTGACGCAGTTCACTTATCAGATCTCGTGCCGGCTGTTTTCCCTTTTTTTTTTTTTCACCCCCTCCTTGCGCCACATCTAGCAGCCGCCGAACAGTTCACTTATCAGAGCTAGGGCCTGCTGTTTTAGACTTTTCTTTTCACAGGCATTTTTTTCTCCCCATTTTTTTTTTCTTTTAGATTTTTCTTTTCAGCATAGTTTACACCAAGCACTATCCCCCCCCCACACATACACAGTTATCAATAAAGTACACCCAAGCACCACATTTACAAAAAAATGTCCCACCCGTCCCGTTCGTCCCAACAGCGCTATTCATTGGAGGAGGCATACGCTTTTCTTGCCTCTGACACTGATAGCGAGGGAGAGGATCCCACATTTCTTTATTTTTCAGATTCCTCTTCCTCCTCCTCTTCCTCTTCCCCCTCCTCATCTTCCTCCTCGGGTCCTGCGGAACCACCACGCAGACGCCCCAGGACAGAAGATGAGGCATCTGCCGCCATTCCAGAAGACGAAGATGAAGCCGAAGCCGAACCAGCGCAACCCACTGCGGATCCCGTGTGGACCTGGCCCCCCGAAAATTACGAGCCACTGATTCCTGATTTTGTGGCAGAATCAGGAATCAGGTTTGACACCACTGGCCTCACAGAAATAGACTTTTTCAAAGTCTTTTTCTCTGAGGATTTTATTAACCACATGGTGGAGCAAACAAATTTGTACGCTCGTCAATTTTTGGAGCAAAACCCCCGTTCATCATATTCTAACTGGTCTCCTGTAGACGCAGTTGAATTGATGCAGTTTTGGGGCCTGGTCCTTCACACGGGGATCTTGAAGAAGCCAGAACTTCGGCAATATTGGAGTGTTGATATTTTATATAACGCTCCAGTGTTCCGAATGGTCATGGCCCGGACGCGTTTTGAGGCCATCCAGAAATTCTTGCATTATAACGATAATGCACAGTGTCCAGCACGAGATGACCCCAACTTTGACCGTCTGTTCAAAGTTCGGCTGGTCATCGAACACTTCAACAAAAAGTTTGCTGAAGTGTACGTGCCCAAAAGGGACATTTGCGTGGATGAGTCCTTGGTTCATTTTAAGGGACGGCTCGGATTCCGTCAGTACCTGCCCAACAAGAGGGCAAGGTACGGAATCAAACTCTACAAACTGTGTGAGAGTACCTCAGGGTACACTCACCGTTTTAGAGTTTACGAAGGAAAGGACACCAGGATTGAACCCCCTGAGTGTCCTCCTGTCCTGGGAGTGAGTGGGAAAATTGTGTGGGATTTGGTTCACCCACTGCTGGATAAAGGTTATCACCTCTACACCGATAACTTTTATACCAGCATCCCACTCCACAAATCCCTCTTTGCGCGTGGTACCGCAGCCTGCGGTACCGTCCGCAAAAATCAGAAGGGCCTCCCGAAGACGCTGCTTGGGCAGATGCTCAGAAAGGGTGAGAGCAGAGCCCAATGTAGCAACCACCTTCTGGTGGTCAAGTACAAGGACAAGAGGGATGTCCTTCTCTTGACCACCATACACGGTGATGGCAGCGCCCTCAGCACTGTACGGGGTACCTCTACACAGGTCCGCAAACCGGACTGTGTACTTGGGTACAACAAATACATGGGGGGTGTTGATCTCTCTGATCAACTCCTCCAACCATACAGTGCTTTGAGAAAGGCCAAGGTGTGGTACAAGAAGCTGTCCGTGCACATCGTCCAAATGGCAATGCTCAACGCTTTCCTGCTGTCACGATGTGCACGCCATACCAATACGTCGTACCTTCAGTTCCAGGAGGTAGTGATCAAGGCCCTGATGTTTGGCGCTCAGGAAGGAGAGGGCCCCAGTACTTCCGGAACTGAAGGTGCTCGTATTGTACCAGGCCAGCATTTCCCGGGGGAAGTCCCGCAAACTGCAAAAAAAGATAAGTCGCAAAAAAGGTGCCGAGTGTGTTACAAAAGGGGAATACGCAAGGACACCATTTATCAGTGCGACACCTGCCCCGAAAAACCTGGCCTGTGTATGAAGGATTGCTTCAAATTGTACCACACCTCCATGCACTACTAATTTACTTTACAGGAAAGATTAGTTCCAGAAGGGGGGCACATCTAGAGAAGCTTCTTGGGGGTCTAATTTCTAAAATTATGTCACTTGTGGTTTTTTTTTCCTGTTTAGGCACATCAGGGGCTCTGCAAATGGAACATGACGCCCGCAGACCATTCCATCAAAGTCTGCATTCCAAAACGTCACTACTTCCCTTCCGAGTCCCGACATGTGCCTAAACAGTTTTTTCCCACATGTGGGGTACCAGCGTTCTCAGGACAAATTGGACAACTTTTGGGGTCCAATTTCTCTTGTTACCCTTGGGAAAATAAAAATTGGGGACTAAAAAAATCACTTTTGTGGGAAAAAAAAAATTTTTTTTTTTCACGCCAGGGCATTATAAACTTTAGTGAAACACATGGGGGTTCAAAGTGCTCACCACACACCTAGATAAGTTCCTTAGGGGGTTTAGTTTCCAAAATGGGGTCACTTGTGGGGGGTTTCCACTGTTTAGGCACATCAGGGGCTCTGCTAACGGAACATGACGCCCGCAGACCATTCCATCAAAGTCTGCATTCCAAAACGTCACTACTTCCCTTCCGAGCCCTGCCGTGCGCCCAAACAGTGGTTCCCCCAACATATGGGGTATCGGCGTACTCAGGACAAATTGGACAACAACTTTTGGGGTCCAATTTCTCCTGTTACCCTTGGGAAAATAAAAAATTGGGGACTAAAAAAAACACTTTTGTGGAAAAAAAAAATATTTTTTTTTTCACACAGGGCATTATAAACTTTAGTGAAACACTTGGGGTTCAAAGTACTCACCACACACCTAGATAAGTTCCTTAGGGGGTCTAGTTTCCAAAATGGGGTCACTTGTGGGGGGTTTCCACTGTTTAGGCACATCAGGGGCTCTGCTAACGGAACATGACGCCCGCAGACCATTCCATCAAAGTCTGCATTCCAAAACGTCACTACTTCCCTTCCGAGCCCTGCCGTGCGCCCAAACAGTGGTTCCCCCCAACATATGGGGTATCAGCGTACTCAGGACAAATTGGACAACAACTTTTGGGGTCCAATTTCTCCTGTTACGCTTGGGAAAATAAAAAATTTGGGACTAAAAAAATCACTTTTGTGGGAAAAAAAAATATTTTTTTTTCACGCCAGGGCATTATAAACTTTAGTGAAACACTTGGGGGTTCAAAGTGCTCACCACACATCTAGATAAGTTCCTTAGGGGGTCTAGATTCCAAAATGGGGTCACTTGTGATGGGTTTCCACTGTTTAGACACATCAGGGCCTCTACAAACGCGACATGGCGTCCAGCCAATTCTGCGTTGAAAAAGTCAAATGTCGCTCCTTCCCTTGCAACCTCTGCCGTGCGCCAAAAAAGTGGTTTACCCCCACATATGGGGTATCGGCTTAATCAGGAGAAATTGCACAACAAATTTTGTGGTTCATTTTTTCTTTTAACAGTTGTGAAAATAAAAAAAATAGGTTCCGAAGTAAAGTTTTTGCAAAAAAAGTTAAATGTTAATTTTTTCCTTCCACATTGCTTCAGTTCCTGTGAAGCACGTAAAGGGTTAATAAACTTATTGAATGTGGTTTTGAGCACCTTGAGGGGTGCAGTTTTTAGAATGGTGTCACTTTTGGCTATTTTCTATCATATAGACCTCTCAAAGTGACTTCAAATGTGAGGTGGTCCCTAAAATAAAAATGGTGTTGTAAAATGAGAAATCGCTGGTCAACTTTTAACCCTTATAACTTCGTAACAAAAAAAAAATTTGGTCCCAAAATTGTGCTGATGTAAAGTAGACATGTGGGAAATGTTATTTATTAAGAAATTTGTGTGACATATCTCTCTGATTTAAGGGCATAAAAATTTAAAGTTTGAAAATTGTTAAATTTTCAAAATTTTCGCCATATTTCCGTTTTTTTCATAAATAAACACAAGTCAAATCAAAGAAATTTTACCACTAACGTGAAGTACAATATTTCACGAAAAAACAAACTCGGAATCAGCGGGATTCGTTAAAGCGTTCCAGAGTTATAACCTCATAAAGTGACAGTGGTCAGAATTGTAAAAATTGGCCCTGTCATTAAGCTGCAAAATGGCTCTGTCACTAAGGGGTTAAAGGGAATCTGTCACCCCAAAATAGCCATATCAGATAAAGATATGGCTGAATAGTGCGTCCCATAGCTAAGCTAACGGTGGGTATCCTATATCATGATACCCCCGTTTTCATATCAAAATACCTTTTTAAAGTTGGTGATTGTAGGTGTCAATCACTGCAGTCAGGTCAGGAGGGCGGCGGTTTTCATGTCCCCCCCCGCCCCCGCTCCTCGTCATCTGTTGCGTTACGCCGTCTGTGAATACCACAGACGGCGTTAGGTTCCCGCAATTGCGCAATTTAAAATCCGGCCCGGCGCATGCGCAGTATGCTTTGCCCAACAGTGGGCAAAGCATAAAATGACTACAGCGCATGCGCTAGTCTTTCCTTGCCCCGGAAATTACTGCTTGCCTTGGACGACTTGGAAGACTGCGCACGCGCCGGGGCCCTGCTTCACCGCGCAATCGCGGAAGCATTACGCTGTCTGTGATATTCACAGACAGCGTTACGTGAAGAAGTGGAGGAGTGGGGGGGGGAGGAAGCGAATAACCGCCGCCTTCCTGACCTGACTGCAATGATTGACACCACGAAATACCAAGTTTACAAAGGTATTTTTCTATGAAAACGGGGGTATCCAGATAAAATGAAAATACACATAGCTTAGTTATGGGACGCTCTATTCAGCCATATGTTTACTTGATATGGCATTTTTGGGGTGACAGATTCCCTTTAAGGTTTTTGTCATATCTAGGTCTACGCACCCACGCAGTCCTAGACACCACTCTTTTGCATCTATACCTGGTTGGGCTCGCATCGCTGCCTATATCCTAACCAGCTGCAAAACTTTCTCAGGTTACTTTCGAGATTCATGAGCATGTTGCTCAGGTTCGGTAACAAACCTCCATTGTTTACTTTAACCCCATATAACCCTGCCTCATCCCCAAGTCCTGCTAAAAAAATTCAACTACTTCGTAGTACGCCCCCATTAAACTTTAATCCCTCTCTGCCATCAGACGTACTATTCCGTCCATGTGACCCTGGACCTAATTCCCATGGACGGAATAGTACGTCATGCCCTTTAATGCGACATCGCGACTAAAGTCGCGGTGATCGCATTAAAATTCCGACGCCATCTTACCTCTAGGAAGATGACGTCGGCATCCCGGGCTGCATCCTCCCCTCTCCGGCCTCCCGATCGCTGTGATTGGCTGTTCAATTCTGAACAGCCAATCGCAGCCTTTCTCACTGTTTCAGCCAATCAGATGGGCTGAAACAGTGAGATCCCAGGCTAGGATCGAGTACCGATGTACTCGATCCTAGGCCTGGGTCTAGCACTATGCAGACCCCCCTGGATTGGCGCGATCGCCGATCATATCGATCGTGCCAATCGCAGGGCACAGAAGCGGTATTACCGCGCTGTGCCCTGCCGGTTCCTGCTGGATCGGTGCTATAAAAGCACCGATCCTAGGCCGGAACATAGGACAGGCCTAGCAGGGCCTGCAGGAGCTGATTGGCGCGATCGATGTTATCGTCGATCGCGCCAATCGCAAGGCACAGCCGCGGCGCAGGAGCGCTGTGCCTTGCTGCTGACCTGCCGGATCGGTGCTGTAATAGCACCGATCCTGGCTGGATCGGTGCTGTAAAAGCACCGATCCGGCTGTGGAGGCTCAGGACAGGCCCTGTAGGGCCTGCAGGAGCTGATTGGCGCGATCGATGACATCGTCTTTCGTGCCAATCACAGGGCACAGCAGCGGTCTGATCGCTGTGTGACCGCGCTGTGCCCTGCAGGTGACCTGGCTGCTGCCCTGGCTGTGACCTGCCTAGGATCGGAGCTGTGAGCTCCGATCCTGGGCAGGTTGCCAGGGTAACCAGGAGAGCTCTGATTGGTGGGATCTTGTTATGATGGATCCCACCAATCACAGGTCACAGAAGCGAATTGACCGCTCTGTGACCTGTCTCACCTGGCTCTGACCTGTGAGTGACCGTTCTGCAGGGGTCCTCACACTTGCTGAGGATTCCTGCAGAGCGGTCATACAACAGATCTCTCCTGTGCTGGGCCTTGTAGTGCTGAAGACAGAAGAAAAGAAGACAGAAGAAAAGAAGAAAGAAGATAGAAAAAAGAAGAGAGACTACAACCGTAAGTGTTGATCCCTCTCTTCCTCCCTCCCCATCCCCCTTCCCCCTCTTTTTACCCCTCCACCCCCCCTTTGTGCCGCTTCCGTGCGCACACCCAGCCGCCGAGCGTTGATTGGTGACGCATTTCACCGATCAACACTCGTGCTCTCAGCCCCCTTTGCGCCACCTCCGTTTCCACATTTAGCAGCCGCCGAACTTTGACAAGTGACACAGTTCACTTATCAGAGCTCGCACCGGCTGTTTTCCTTTTCTTTTTTTTTTTTTCCTTTTTCTTTTTTCACCCGCCTTTGCGCCGCCTCCGTTTCCACATTTAGCAGCCGCAGAATTTTGATAAGTGACTCAGTTCACTTATCAGATCTCGTGCCGGCTGTTTTCCTGTTTGTTTTTTTTCACCCCCTCCTGCGCCACTCCCTTTGCGCCACATCTAGCAGCCGCCGAACTTTGACAAGTGACACAGTTCATTATCAGAGCTCGCACCGGCTGTTTTCCTTTTCTTTTTTTTTTTTCCTTTTTTTTCACCCGCCTTTGCGCCGCCTCCGTTTCCACATTTAGCAGCCGCCGAATTTTGATAAGTGACGCAGTTCACTTATCGATCTCGTGCCGGCTGTTTTCCCTTTTTTTTTTTTTCACCCCCTCCTTGCGCCACATCTAGCAGCCGCCGAACAGTTCACTTATCAGAGCTAGGGCCTGCTGTTTTAGACTTTTCTTTTCACAGGCATTTTTTTCTCCCCATTTTTTTTTTCTTTTAGATTTTTCTTTTCAGCATAGTTTACACCAAGCACTATCCCCCCCCCCACACATACACAGTTATCAATAAAGTACACCCAAGCACCACATTTACAAAAAAATGTCCCACCCGTCCCGTTCGTCCCAACAGCGCTATTCATTGGAGGAGGCATACGCTTTTCTTGCCTCTGACACTGATAGCGAGGGAGAGGATCCCACATTTCTTTATTTTTCAGATTCCTCTTCCTCCTCCTCTTCCTCTTCCCCTCCTCATCTTCCTCCTCGGGTCCTGCGGAACCACCACGCAGACGCCCCAGGACAGAAGATGAGGCATCTGCCGCCATTCCAGAAGACAAGATGAAGCCGAAGCCGAACCAGCGCAACCCACTGCGGATCCCGTGTGGACCTGGCCCCCCGAAAATTACGAGCCACTGATTCCTGATTTTGTGGCAGAATCAGGAATCAGGTTTGACACCACTGGCCTCACAGAAATAGACTTTTTCAAAGTCTTTTTCTCTGAGGATTTTATTAACCACATGGTGGAGCAAACAAATTTGTACGCTCGTCAATTTTTGGAGCAAAACCCCCGTTCATCATATTCTAACTGGTCTCCTGTAGACGCAGTTGAATTGATGCAGTTTTGGGGCCTGGTCCTTCACACGGGGATCTTGAAGAAGCCAGAACTTCGGCAATATTGGAGTGTTGATATTTTATATAACGCTCCAGTGTTCCGAATGGTCATGGCCCGGACGCGTTTTGAGGCCATCCAGAAATTCTTGCATTATAACGATAATGCACAGTGTCCAGCACGAGATGACCCCAACTTTGACCGTCTGTTCAAAGTTCGGCTGGTCATCGAACACTTCAACAAAAAGTTTGCTGAAGTGTACGTGCCCAAAAGGGACATTTGCGTGGATGAGTCCTTGGTTCATTTTAAGGGACGGCTCGGATTCCGTCAGTACCTGCCCAACAAGAGGGCAAGGTACGGAATCAAACTCTACAAACTGTGTGAGAGTACCTCAGGGTACACTCACCGTTTTAGAGTTTACGAAGGAAAGGACACCAGGATTGAACCCCCTGAGTGTCCTCCTGTCCTGGGAGTGAGTGGGAAAATTGTGTGGGATTTGGTTCACCCACTGCTGGATAAAGGTTATCACCTCTACACCGATAACTTTTATACCAGCATCCCACTCCACAAATCCCTCTTTGCGCGTGGTACCGCAGCCTGCGGTACCGTCCGCAAAAATCAGAAGGGCCTCCCGAAGACGCTGCTTGGGCAGATGCTCAGAAAGGGTGAGAGCAGAGCCCAATGTAGCAACCACCTTCTGGTGGTCAAGTACAAGGACAAGAGGGATGTCCTTCTCTTGACCACCATACACGGTGATGGCAGCGCCCTCAGCACTGTACGGGGTACCTCTACACAGGTCCGCAAACCGGACTGTGTACTTGGGTACAACAAATACATGGGGGGTGTTGATCTCTCTGATCAACTCCTCCAACCATACAGTGCTTTGAGAAAGGCCAAGGTGTGGTACAAGAAGCTGTCCGTGCACATCGTCCAAATGGCAATGCTCAACGCTTTCCTGCTGTCACGATGTGCACGCCATACCAATACGTCGTACCTTCAGTTCCAGGAGGTAGTGATCAAGGCCCTGATGTTTGGCGCTCAGGAAGGAGAGGGCCCCAGTACTTCCGGAACTGAAGGTGCTCGTATTGTACCAGGCCAGCATTTCCCGGGGGAAGTCCCGCAAACTGCAAAAAAAGATAAGTCGCAAAAAAGGTGCCGAGTGTGTTACAAAAGGGGAATACGCAAGGACACCATTTATCAGTGCGACACCTGCCCCGAAAAACCTGGCCTGTGTATGAAGGATTGCTTCAAATTGTACCACACCTCCATGCACTACTAATTTACTTTACAGGAAAGATTAGTTCCAGAAGGGGGGCACATCTAGAGAAGCTTCTTGGGGTCTAATTTCTAAAATTATGTCACTTGTGGTTTTTTTTTCCTGTTTAGGCACATCAGGGGCTCTGCAAATGGAACATGACGCCCGCAGACCATTCCATCAAAGTCTGCATTCCAAAACGTCACTACTTCCCTTCCGAGTCCCGACATGTGCCTAAACAGTTTTTTCCCACATGTGGGGTACCAGCGTTCTCAGGACAAATTGGACAACTTTTGGGGTCCAATTTCTCTTGTTACCCTTGGGAAAATAAAAAATTGGGGACTAAAAAAATCACTTTTGTGGGAAAAAAAAAAATTTTTTTTTTCACGCCAGGGCATTATAAACTTTAGTGAAACACATGGGGGTTCAAAGTGCTCACCACACACCTAGATAAGTTCCTTAGGGGGTTTAGTTTCCAAAATGGGGTCACTTGTGGGGGGTTTCCACTGTTTAGGCACATCAGGGCTCTGCTAACGGAACATGACGCCCGCAGACCATTCCATCAAAGTCTGCATTCCAAAACGTCACTACTTCCCTTCCGAGCCCTGCCGTGCGCCCAAACAGTGGTTCCCCCCAACAATATGGGGTATCGGCGTACTCAGGACAAATTGGACAACAACTTTTGGGGTCCAATTTCTCCTGTTACCCTTGGGAAAATAAAAAATTGGGGACTAAAAAAAACACTTTTGTGGAAAAAAAAAATTATTTTTTTTTTCACACAGGGCATTATAAACTTTAGTGAAACACTTGGGGGTTCAAAGTACTCACCACACACCTAGATAAGTTCCTTAGGGGGTCTAGTTTCCAAAATGGGGTCACTTGTGGGGGGTTTCCACTGTTTAGGCACATCAGGGGCTCTGCTAACGGAACATGACGCCCGCAGACCATTCCATCAAAGTCTGCATTCCAAAACGTCACTACTTCCCTTCCGAGCCCTGCCGTGCGCCCAAACAGTGGTTCCCCCCAACATATGGGGTATCAGCGTACTCAGGACAAATTGGACAACAACTTTTGGGTCCAATTTCTCCTGTTACGCTTGGAAAATAAAAAATTGGGGACTAAAAAAATCACTTTTGTGGGAAAAAAAATATTTTTTTTTTCACGCCAGGGCATTATAAACTTTAGTGAAACACTTGGGGGTTCAAAGTGCTCACCACACACCTAGATAAGTTCCTTAGGGGGTCTAGTTTCCAAAATGGGGTCACATGTGGGGGGTTTCCACTGTTTAGGCACATCAGGGGCCCTCCAAACGCGACATGGCGTTCGTTCCCAATTCCAGCCAATTTTGGTTTGGAAAAGTCAAACGGCGCTCCTTCCCTTTCGAGCCCTGCCGTGCGCCCAAACAGTGGTTCCCCCCCACATATGGGGTATCAGCGTACTCAGGACAAATTGGACAACAACTTTTGTGGTCCAATTTCTCCTCTTACCCTTGGGAAAATAAAAAATTGGGGACTAAAACGTCATGCTTGTGGAAAAAAATATGATTTTTTTTCTTCACGGCTCTACATTACAAACTTGCGTGAAGCACTTGGGGGTTCAAAGTGCTCACCAAACATCTAGGTAAGTTCCTTAGGGGGGTCTAGTTTCCAAAATGGGGTCACATGTGGGGGGTTTCCACTGTTTAGGCACATCAGGGGCCTTCCAAACGCGACATGGCGTTCGTTCCCAATTCCAGCCAATTTTGGTTGGGAAAAGTCAAACGGCGCTCCTTCCCTTTCGAGCCCTGCCGTGCGCCCAAACAGTTGTTCCCCCCCACATATGGGGTATCAGCGTACTCAGGACAAGTTGGACAACAACTTTTGTGTCCAATTTCTCCTCTTACCCTTGGGAAAATAAAAAATTGGGGACTAAAACATCATGCTTGTGGAAAAAATATGATTTTTTTTCTTCACGGCTCCAAATTACAAACTTGCGTGAAGCACTTGGGGGTTCAAAGTGCTCACCACACATCTAGATAAGTTCCTTAGGGGGTCTTGTTTCCAAAATGGGGTCACATGTGGGGGGTTTCCACTGTTTAGGCACATCAGGGGCCCTCCAAACGCGACATGGCGTTCGTTCCCAATTCCAGCCAATTTTGGTTTGGAAAAGTCAAACGGCGCTCCTTCCCTTTCGAGCCCTGCCGTGCGCCCAAACAGTGGTTCCCCCCACATATGGGGTATCAGCGTACTCAGGACAAGTTGGACAACAACTTTTGTGATCCAATTTCTCCTCTTACCCTTGGGAAAATAAAAAATTGGGGACTAAAACATCATGCTTGTGGAAAAAATATGATTTTTTTTCTTCACGGCTCTACATTACAAACTTGCGTGAAGCACTTGGGGGTTCAAAGTGCTCACCACACATCTAGGTAAGTTCCTTAGGGGGTCTAGTTTCCAAAATGGGGTCACATGTGGGGGGTTTCCACTGTTTAGGCACATCAGGGGCCCTCCAAACGCGACATGGCGTTCGTTCACAATTCCAGCCAATTTTGGTTTGGAAAAGTCAAACGGCGCTCCTTCCCTTTCGAGCCCTTCCGTGCGCCCAAACAGTGGTTCCCCCCCACATATGGGTATCAGCGTACTCAGGACAAGTTGGACAACAACTTTTGTGGTCCAATTTCTCCTCTTACCCTTGGGAAAATAAAAAATTGGGGACTAAAACATCATGCTTGTTGAAAAAATATGATTTTTTTTTTCACGACTCTACATTATAAACTTGCGTGAAGCACTTGGGGTTCAAAGTGCTCACCACACATCTAGATAAGTTCCTTAGGGGGTTTAGTTTCCAAAATAGGGTCACATGTGGGGGGTTTCCACTGTTTAGGCATATCAGGGCCTCTCCAAACGCGACATGGCGTCCGTTCTCAATTCCAGCCAATTTTGGTTTGGAAAAGTCAAACTGCGCTCCTTCCATTCCAAGCCCTGCCGTGCGCCAAACAGTGGTTTTCCCTCACATATGGGGTATCGGCGTACTCAGGAGAAATTGCACAACAACTTTATCGGTCCATTTTCTCCTTTTTCCCTTGTGAATATAAAAAAAATGTTTGTAAAAGATCATTTTTGTGACTAAAAAGTAAAATGTTCATTTTTTCCTTCCACGTTGCTTCAGCTCCTGTGAAGCACCTGAACATAGTAACATAGTAACATAGTTATTAAGGTTGAAGGAAGACTTTAAGTCCATCTAGTTCAACCCATATCCTTTCCTAACCTGCCCTAACATGTTGATCCAGAGGAAGGCAAAAAAAACCCCAAGTGGCAAACAGTAAGCTTCACATTGGGGAAAAAAATTCCTTCCCGACTCCACATACGGCAATCAGACTAGCTCCCTGGATCAACGCAGTATCTAGGAAACTAGTGAATATACCCTGTAATATTATACTTTTCAAGAAAGGCATCCAGTCCCCTCTTAAATTTTAGTAAGGAATCACTCATTACAACATTAGACGGCAGAGAGTTCCATAGTCTCACTGCTCTTACAGTAAAGAATCTGCATCTGTGATTATGGCTAAACCTTCTTTCCTCCAGACGTAGAGGATGCCCCCTCGTGCCTGTCACAGGTCTAAGAGTAAAAATATCATTAGAAAGGTCTTTGTACTGTCCCCTCATATATTTGTACATTGTAATAAGATCACCCCTAAGCCTTCGTTTTTCCAAACTAAATAACCCCAAGTGTAATAACCTGTCTTGGTATTGCAGACCCCCCAGTTCTCTAATAACCTTGGTTGCTCTTCTCTGCACCCGCTCCAGTTCAGCTATGTCTTTCTTATACACCGGAGACCAGAACTGCACACAGTATTCTAAGTGTGGTCGCACCAGTGACTTGTATAGAGGTAAAATTATGTTCTCCTCATGAGCATCTATGCCTCGTCTAATGCATCCCATTATTTTATTTGCCTTGGCAGCAGCTGCCTGACATTGGCCACTAAATGTGAGTTTGTCGTCCACCCATACACCCAAGTCTTTTTCAGTGACAGTTTTGCCCAGTGTTTTACAATTAAGCACATAATTATACATCTTATTTGTTCTACCCAAGTGCATGACCTTACATTTATCCCCATTAAAGCTCATTTGCCATTTATCAGCCCAAGCTTCTAGTTTACATAAATCCTCCTGTAATATAAAATTATCCTCCTCTGTATTTATTACCCTGCAGAGTTTAGTGTCATCTGCAAATATTGAAATACTACTCTGTATGCCCCCTACAAGGTCATTAATAAATATGTTAAAGAGAAGCGGCCCCAATACTGACCCCTGTGGTACCCCACTGCTAACCGTGACCCAGTCCGAGTGTGCTCCATTAATAACCACCCTTTGTTTCCTATCCATGAGCCAGTTCTTAACCCACTTACACATATTTTCCCCTATCCCCATTGTTCTCATTTTATGTATCAACCTTTTGTGTGGCACTGTATCAAAAGCTTTTGAGAAGTCCATGAACACCACGTCCACTGCATTCCCTTGGTCCAGTCCTGAACTTACCCCTTCATAAAAGCTTATCAGATTAGTCTGACAAGAACGGTCCCTCGTAAACCCATGCTGATACTGTGTCATGAGGTTATTCAGCTTCAGATACTCCAATATAGTATCCCTTAAAAAACCCTCCAGGATTTTACCCACAGTAGATGTTAAGCTCACTGGCCTATAATTTCCAGGTTCAGTTTTTGCCCCCTTTTTGAATATTGGCACCACATTTGCTATACGCCAGTCCTGTGGTACAGACCCCGTTATTATGGAATCTTTAAAGATTAAAAATAATGGTCTATCTATAACTGTACTTAATTCCTGCAGTACTCGGGGGTGTATCCCATCCGGGCCCGGGGATTTGTCAACTTTAGTGATTTTTAGACGCCGCCGTACTTCCTGCTGGGTTAAGCATGTGACATTTAATGGAGAAATTTTTTTATCTCTGATCATGTTATCTGTCATGGGATTTTCTTGTGTAAATACAGTTGAAAAAAAGTCATTTAGCATATTGGCTTTTTCCTCATCCACCATTTCACCCAGACTATTTTTAAGGGGACCAACACTATCATTTTTTAGTTTCTTGCTATTTATGTAGTTAAAGAATATTTTGGGATTATTTTTACTTTCTCTGGCAATGAGTCTCTCTGCCTCAATCTTTGCTGTCTTGATTTGCTTTTACAGAATTTATTCAGTCTTCTGTATTTATTTAATGCCTCATCACTACCTACTTGCTTTAATTCCCTAAACGCTTTCTTTTTGTCCCTTATTGCGCCCCTTACAGCTCTATTTAGCCATAGTGGTTTCCTCCTAATTCTAGCATGTTTATTCCCATAGGGTATATACTGTGCACAGGTCCTATTCAGGATGCTAATAAACGTCTCCCATTTTCTTTGTGTATTTTTATGTCTCAGGATATCGTCCCAGTTTATTGCACCAAGATCATCTCTCATCCGTTGGAAATTTGCCTTCCTGAAGTTTAGTGTCCTTGTAACCCCTCGACTACACATCTTATTAAAGGATACATGAAAGCTTATTATTTTGTGATCACTATTACCCAAGTGACCCCCAACCCTTATATTTGATATGCGGTCTGGCCTGTTGGATAATATTAGGTCTAGCAGTGCCCCCCCTCTTGTTGGGTCCTGAATTAGTTGTGAAAGGTAATTGTCTCTCATAGTTGCCAAAAACTTATTACCTTTGCTGGAACTACAGGTTTCTGTTCCCCAATGTATTTCAGGGTAGTTGAAGTCCCCCATAATAATGACTTCTCCTTGAGTTGCTGCTTCATCTATTTGCTTTACGAGGATATTCTCTGTTGCTTCCATTATTTTAGGAGACTTATAACAAACCCCTATCAATAATTTATTATTTTTCCCCCCTCCCCTAATCTCCACCCACAGAGACTCTACATCTTCATTAGATTCACAGATATCACGCAGGATGGGTTTTAAGGATGATTTTACATATAAACACACACACCCCCACCTCGCTTATTTTTACGGTCATTTCTAAACAGACTATAGCCCTGTAAATTAACCGCCCAGTCGTGGCTCTCATCCAGCCAAGTCTCAGATATCCCCACCATGTCATAATTATGTTCCAACAAAATTAATTCTAATTCCGCCATTTTGTTGGTGAGGCTTCTAGCATTAGTATACATGCACTTTATGTATCTCTCTGAACCTCTATTCTTTCTTAAATTATTAACTGTTCTAACCCCACCCCCCATGCCACCCCCACCCCCAATTTCATTATTTGTGCCCAGGTCTCTATCTGCACTGCCTTCCCCTCCTATAAAATGAATACCCTCCCCCCCAGTCCCTAGTTTAAAGACTCCTCCAACCTTCTAGCCATTTTCTCCCCCAGCACAGCTGCACACTCCCCATTGAGGTGCAGCCCGTCCCTAGCATAGAACCTGTAGCAAATTCCTGAGCCACTTATTTATCTCCCTAATCTCCTGTTGCCTCTCTGGTGTAGCACGTGGTACAGGCAGTATTTCAGAAAATGCCACCTTGAAGGTCCTTACTTTAAGCTTGCAGCCTAATTCCCTGAAATAATTTTTAAGGACTTTCCACCTGCCTCTAAGTTTGTCATTTGGGCCAATGTGCACCATGGCCGCTGGATCCTCACCAGCCTCTCACAATAGTCTGTCAACCCGATCAGCGATGTGTGGGACTCGAAGGGTTAATAAACTTTTTGAATGTGGTTTTGAGTACCTTGAGGGGTGTAGTTTTTACAATTGTGTCACTTTTGGGTATTTTCTGCTATATACACCCCTCAAAGTGACTTCAAATATGAGGTGGTCCCTAAAAAAAATGGCTTTGTACATTTTGATGTAAAAATGAGAAATCGCTGGTCAACTTTTAACCCTTATAACTTCGTAACAAAAAAAAATTTTGGTTCCAAAATTGTGCTGATGTAAAGTAGACATGTGGGAAATGCTATTTGTTAACTATTTTCTGTGACATATTTCTCTGTTTTAAGGGAATAAAATTTCAAAGTTTGAAAATTGCTACATTTTCCAAATTTTCACCATATTTGCGGTTTTTTCATAAATAAACGCAAGTTATATGGAAGAAATTTTACCACTAACATAAAGTACAATATGTCACGAGAAAACAATCTCAGAATCGCGAAGATCCGTTGAAGCGTTCCAGAGTTATAACCTCATAAAGAGACAGTGGTCAGAATTGTAAAAATTGGCCCGGTCATTAACGTGCAAACCACCCTTGGGGGTGAAGGGGTTAATGGTTGATTTAAATATTGCTACCTTCAACGTAAGAGGTATGAACATCCCACAAAAAAGGTCGCAAATCTTTAACTATCTAGGAAAAAATAAAATGGACGTTGTCTTTCTTCTGGAAACTCATTTTAAACAAACCTATACACCTATAACCAAGAATAAAAATTTTTACCAAATGGTTCAATGCCAATTCTCCTATTAAAAAATAAGGGAGTATCCATAATTATAAATAAGAAAATTCCCTTCACACTCAAAAATGCTATATATGACAGACGGAAGATATATGCTATTAGAGTGCACAATTCACAATGAATTGTTTACCTTGGTCAACATATATGTGCCCCCAATAGCAATCATTGCCCATTCTTTAAGAAGATTATTGATATTTTAGATAATTTTGCTGAAGGTCAAATAATTTTAGGAGGTGATTTTAATGTACCTCTATATCCTTCTCTAGACACCTCAAACGGTCATTCTACAGTTCCCACAAAAACAAACAGATACATCCAAAAACTATTAACTAACAGACTGTTGATAGATGCTTGGAGAACAACGCATCCCTCCACAAAAGATTATTCCTTTTTCTCCCCAGTTCATAACAAATACTCAAGAATTGATTACCTATTCCTCCCCCATCACCTATTGAATACCATACGAAAAATTTCTTATGCACAATTCTTTTTCAGATCATGCCCCATTATTTCTCAAAACAGTCATTGATCCACATAAAAGAGGGCCATTAAACTGGAAGCTTAATAATAATTTACTTAAGAGCAACATCACACAAGAATATATAGCCACAGGCATAAGGAATTTCTTCAAAGAAAACCGCCCTCATGACAAATGCGACTCCAACACTTGGAGGCTCATAAAGCCGTTCTTAGGGGAATCATTATTGAGTTGGGTTCCAGAACAAAAAAACAAAAAGAAAAGGAAATACTACTGAAGCTCTCTCAGATAAAAAAAAAACTAGAGGCTTCACACAAACTAACACAGCTAAGACCTCTCTAACTTAAGAGTTGAACTAAAGGCCCTCTTAAATCAAAAATTTGAAAAATTTTTATCATATTCTCGG